>CAAKHF010022849.1:0-20113 GCA_901007745.1 Hippocampus kuda | reverse complement strand
GTGGTCAGATCTTTAGTTGGTTTATGCCATGGGCTGACTCTATTGATGTGGTATTAGAGGACATGCCTCACACAGACACCCCCCCAACACACACACACACACACACACACACACACACACACACACACACACACACACACACACACACACACACACAGCAACAATTTAGCTCACTCATGTTAAAGTCAAGGCCGGGGCCCACATCCAGCCTGCCATGTTATTTTATGTGGTCCACTTAAGCAAATCATGTGCGCCTACTTCAAGTTTTTTGAAAAACATTTCAACCAAAATGGCAAATGAACTTTGCTTTTAATAACATTGCAAACTAAAGTGAGCAATACTTCAATTTTGCTTGAGTGATTTTCAAACTCGTTTTTCATCAACTTGTCATGTACCGTCCCTTACGTATTGGAACAGCAAGGTCAAATCCTTTCCTTTGTTGTTGCACACTGAAAAAATTTGTCTTTCAAATTAAAAAAAAAAAAAAAAATGAACATGACACACCAGCTTTTAATTCCTAGTATTTACATCAAGATGTAGGAAGCAAATCAGGACAGAGCACCTTTTGTTTGAAGCCACCCACTTCTTAGTGAGCAAAAATATTGGCATTGGTATTTGACTGGTCCAGGTGGACAGGTGAGAGATTGCGGACAGATTTTTTTTTTTTTAATTTAATTAATTTTTTAAGGGTGATTCCCCCTCTACAACCACAGTCATCCGCTGTTGGTCGCACCAGATGTGCCTCGAATAAACAAAAAAAAAACAGGTGGTTGCATCTTCCGGTCAAATGATTTCTAAATGGATTTCAAAAGTTGTCAAGCCGTTAAACATCAATAGGATTTATTTGGCTGCATGTTTTATGAATGAAACCACAGACACAGAAAATAAAATGTGTTCAGTCGCTGAGACGTCGTTATTATCCATAATTGAAATCGAAAGGTGTTACGTCATAAACAGGTATCATCCTACTTTGCCCAGACGTTAGCATGCGTGATGTTATGGGCTCATGATCGCAAATTTTCACCGATTGCAGGTCGGTGATGTCTACGGACTGACCCCTGACGTAGCCCACTGCTCACAAACCTGCCGCTGGACCGTACTCCAGTAGTCAGCTCACATTTACGAGGCATAAAATAAACGCCCTGCGAGCTATATGCACCGCTTACGTCTTTGGAGAGTCAATTTTCCTTTATTGTTATTTCCTGCACGATGGCTGTGACTAAGCAGTGAAATTTGTTTGTGTTAAACCGACGCCTGCTACTTGACAAGTCATCCTAGATTCCAATTATAAATAAACTGCACCTAATGAATCACAATAATGATTCATCCAGTCGGGATGCTCTCACTTTTGCGCCAGTGGTTTTCGTCATAAACCAAACGAACACTGTACATGGCGGTCTGAGATCAAATCAATGCGATTAATCTGCCCGCGTTGATTCATACGGGCACGTGGTGCTCGCAAAACAACAATTGTTTAACAAAAGACAGAATTAAGAGTATATTTACTGTTGATTTAAAATTAGTTTCAAGTTAGCTACCACAGAGTGTTCAATGAATATCTGTCCAAACTGCTCTTTATCATGTATTAAGGCGTTCACCCCCCTCCCCCCCTCCATGCCTCTTGTATTGTAGTCCAATTAGATGTCCCTCATGGCCTGACATTTTCATGGATTTAATTTGTATTTCATATTCACACGGTAGGGCGGCACAGCGATCGACTGGTTAGCACGTCCTCATCGCAGTGCAGAGTTGCAGGGTTCGACTCCAGCTGCGGCCTCCCTGTGTGGACTTTGCATATTCTCCCCAGGCCTGCGTGGGTTTTCTCCGGACACTCCGGTTTCCTCCCGGATTCCAAGAACATGCTTGACAGTTTAATGGAGCACTCTAAATTGTCCCGAGGTGTGGATGCGGACGGTTGTTGTTCTATGTGTGCCCTACGATTGGCTGGCAACCGGTTCAGGGTGTCCCCCGCCGACTGCCTGATGAAGGCTGGGATAGGCTCCAGCACTCCTAGTGAGGATAAAGCAAATTGGAAGATGGATGAATGGATATTCGCACAGTGAAAATGTAATTTAATGCATTTTCATTCAGCCATTCAACATTAATAAGATCAGTCCTTGGAGTATTTCTTTGTGTTTTCGTTTAGACTGTCAATTTCTCATCCTCATTTTCCAGGACGGTGAACTGATAGACTGTAATTTAGTATTCAAGACTGAATGCTGATTCTTTCTTGTGTGAGCAAATTGATCATATTCAAAGCAACACAATTTGCTGCGTAAAAAACGGGAAATCTTACAATAACTTTGAATTCCACATCACCCTGTTTCGTAATCACAAATAATTGTTTCGGTGAATGTCGCATCGCAGCGCATACAACCTGTACACGAACTATGGTTCATTTTGCTCTAATTTGATGACTGAGTCTTGAGGTGACACACATCCTGGTTGATGTAAATTGCAATTTATGGCTCTGTGAATTCCCATAGTTCAGTGATTCTCTATAAGCCATCTTAATGGTTTCGGATTAGAATCACTCTTTGGAGAAAGATGATAACCTTTGAGAACACAAATAAGTAGAGACATCATCAAGTGTGTACTTTCTGTTGAAAGCCTGGATGCAGCCATGAACGACATGAATATAAGGTACCGTCTTTTCCGCACTATAGGGCGCACCAAAAAGTCTTCCGAAGGGGTTGCATGAAATGATTATTTTTACTCTGAACCGATCAAAAGGTCTCATCAAAAACAAGAGGAAGACTCGTTGCTCTGCAGAGCACATAAAATGTTAATTCTGCCAAAATATTGAAAAGTTTGCCATGCTCGGAGTGGAGGCCGATTTCAAATGAAGAGCCTTCATCATTAATTGAGCGTCCTATCGTGCATTGGAAAATAGGAGGTGCATAATTAAACGAGGAACTTTTTTCAACACATGTAGCTTCAGCTCAATCAAGCCGCAATCAATCAATCAAGTCATCGAAAAACGTTTCTCTCGCTCACGTCTCTGACAAAGCCGGAATAAAAATTGGACAAGTCACACCTTGTAGGAATATTAGCATGTAATATCCGCATTCAACTCTGCGGTGTCTTTGAATGAAAAACTCACAATTCTCAGTGAGCGGCCGCTTGCAGTCTCATTCAGGGATTTGTCGGGGACCGCAGCTTTTCTTCAACACGCGGCAGTTTGATGAGGGGCCCTCTTAACTTTCTTTCATTCGGTGTTTGCCGGCACTCCTGTAAGTGAGGCTCTCTGGTGCGGGCCTCTCGTCTTAGTGGGGTCAGCGAAGCGTCAAACATGAGAACACAGGAGATGGCTGGTTCATGCGCTAAGGTGGCATGGGAGCATGTGGAGAGTCTGCTGCCAGGGAGCCGGAAGGCAAATCACCTTTGTGAAAAGACTGCAACACCTTTGCAATCAATTTGCAATCATGTACGTCAAAAAAAATTTTTTTTTAATCATCAGCATTTATTCTCATCGTAGTGTGTAACTTTGCTGTTTAAAGTCAGTACTAGATTGACAGTGCACTCTATGCCAGTCTTAACATGGGCATTTTCCATTTTCTGAATCAATTGTTTTAAAATGGCAGCGTGCTGACGTTGAAGTCGGCCCTTCACTTTCTTTGCAGTTCGAGACTTCGGCGCATCTCCTTGAAATTGCATACAGGGTACAGTTGGAGGCTACTCTGTGAAAAACAAATCACCAAAAATCATTTCTAATTTTATGTGCAGAATTTTTTCTTCATTTAAGTTTGTCCTCAAAACAAAAAAAAAGAATGCTTATAAAACAACAACAACAAAAAAAGAATACATTAAATATTATTTTTCTTCCGACAAAATGTTTAATGTCCTTACCTGAAGAAAATATTTTAGGTCCATTGTTATTATGAAATATTGTTATTTATTATTATTACTCATAAATCAATATGTTATTGTACCCATTTTTACAAGCAAACGTTTATTTCTCGACTACCCCCCTTTGATTCTCAGTCTGCCCTTGTTTCTTTCTCTAGAACAACAGGTTTTCATAAAAGTAATAGTAATAATAATACAATTATGTAATATAGTGAGATATTAAGTCATATTTATGAATTAAGGGTTAGGTTCAGCAACAGGTTAGGTTCTTTTTTTTCCTGAAATGTCGTAGCTATGTACGACGACGCATGGTAAAATCGGTATTGTGCAAACTTTTGTAGGTCTAACTTAAAAATAAAAAAATGAAAAGCCACGATGTGCTAGGAAACAAAGGTAAAGCAACGTTTGAAGTTAGTGTTAAAAAAACAAAACAAAACAAAAAACATGTTTTGGGACACATGAGGCCATCGCTGATTAAAATGTGCTGTTGACCAGTGTTATGAAAACGAATGCAAATGTCTTTTCACTTCCATTCTAAGACTGAATTTAACGTCTTGTTTGGCACTAAAAACCTCAAGTATCCCATATTTTATGCGCTTCTTTATTTATTTATTTATTTTGGTTTATTTCCTGATCGTTCATACATTGTAAACTTGTGTCTCTGCTCTCGTAGTTGCCCCGCAGGGATAGATAAAGTTGTTGTTGTTTTGATCTGAACCTCAATTTGTCTTTCCTGAGGTGGCGACACAATTGGAATTTGTTGAACTTAAATACAATCCAGTGTTATTAGCATCCACTTACTTCGATTGCTTTGTTAGGGGGGAAAAATTAGTGTAGCTGAACAGTATTGTGGTTGGGATGTATTTAATATGCAAACTGCAAACAAAAGACCATTAATTTAGGGAAGAAGGGCGGTGAGAATAGCAGCTACATGGGAATATGAGCTTCATTTTTTTTTGCGTAAATGTCTGCTGATAAGATAAAATCATGAGATCAGCATGTTAAGGGTCTTCAGAGTGTTTGCTGGCAGGCCGGGGTGGTTCTCGGGGGTGTTGGATTAAACAATGTCAGCGGAGCGGAGTGCGCAGCTTGTTAACTGTGTGCGAGGGCCAGTGTGCTGTGTAAATGTCCATCTTAATTAAACAGAGATAAATCTGACCCATGAGGAAGGGGGAGGATAGCTCAGTCTTCATTTTGTCTGCTGCACAACAACAGAGGAGATTAATTATCTGGCTTGAAAACCAAATCTTTGGAAATCTCTTGCGTTTTCCTCAGATGTATTCATCTTAGCCACATTTGCTTCCTCATTTCACACAAATTTTGCCAGTAGCCGAGGAGCGGAAGGTGTTACATTGGAACATGTACATGTTGGGCTATTAAATCGTTATCTATGAAAAAAAAATGTCGGGTTGTTTTCCTCACCCACTCACTGGGTCGGTGCCGATTTCCAGCGGATTGGGCTACTTTCACCCAAGGTTGGGCTAATTTATTTTGACACAGTGGATTGGGTTGAAAATTGGATTTGGGTGCGTGGAAGAGCTGAAGCTGGTTGCCGTTTTTGACAGTTGTTGGTTGCTGAAGTTGAAGTAAATTCAAAGTGACGTTCTTTGGAAATGTTGGTGAGGGCTCAGATGGATCAGTGGCTAACTAGCACTGCTGACTTTGAGCGCCCCGGGATTTGACTTTAAATCCCTGTCAGGACACACAGCCCACCAACAGAAAATGAGGGGAGTTGCGTCAGGTCATCCAATGTAAAACTGTGCCAAACAGAATCATGCGAGTGACTTTCCGTGAAAGTGCTTCCTCTTCGAAATTGTTGGTGATCAAGTTAGTATTACTGTATATCTATCCACAGCTCCACTGATAGCCTGGTAACCCATTTCTTATGAGCTTTAACTCATCAGCATTGGTAGTTTTTACCCCTTGATGAAAATCTTGATCCAGTGTGCCTTGTCGAATCCTCAACACAATGTGTTGGGTATAAAAAAAAAAAAAACAGCATTGGCTCAGTACATTTTGTTTTAGCTATTTTGGCCCAATTTAAGTTATCGCATCTGCAATGTACCCTCGATACTCTCCATCCCTTTTCCAAATGGGCTCGTCTGCATGTCATGATTAATGTGTGCCCGTTTGCTGAGTTTTTTGTTTTTTCTCTAAATCCACACTGACAGGACCTTAGTCTAGGGTTGGTTTTTCCCCCCCTCGTATTCCATTATAGATATTTTTTCTCATCATCTGCGAACATGGGGAGCTGAAAAAGGGTTCGTTGGACCCCCATTCTGTATTCTCCTGTTGTTCACTGTTTTCTTTTTTATGTCTGTTGGATGGGTTGTATCTGTTCCATGTTGTTGCTCTATGTGGTACGCTGACGATGAAGCGATTCTGATTTTGATCTTGATTCTGACTTTTGACCCGGCAACTGTCGACGAATTGCCCTCTAAGGTGCTTTGAAAAAATTGTGCGTATTTGTCACATTTAAACACTTGGGTAAGGTTTCTCAAATATAATTACAAGCAATGTAAAGTTTGAAGGCGTCCCGTAGACAAGAAATTAAAATTTCAAATAAAATTTTGTTGCCGCGTCATCATCCAAAGGCGACTTTATACTGACTGCTGATTTATCTGTTATGCGTCGTGCTTGCATGGCCTGTTTCCGTCCTGTCTTGCTCTCCCATATTTTCACTTCAGTGCCCTTCTTATGCACTTTATTTAATCACTTTGTCCCATGAAACCGTTGAAATAAAGCCTGCGATAAATTGATTTGTCAGAGAAAAAAGAAAAACGTTTCCTTACTGTCAAAAAGATCAGATCGTTGATTTCATTTATTTCATCCTTTGTAGTGCATTATTTAATTTTTCAAACTTGTGTTTGATATTTTCTAATAATAATTTGGCAATATGTTATTACATTATATAATGTCATAATTTCATAGACTAACCCTGATTTAATTTACTTGGATTAATGAAGTCGTGAGGAATTGGAAATCATTGGGTTAGGCCTACTTTTTTTTTTTTTTTAAATGAATGAGGGTTATCTAAAGAGAGTGCATCAGCCCTCCGAAATGGATTGAAGGCATTTTCAAGTAGCAAAGCACACCCGGCATGCTTGGAATTTTGTTACCTTTTTTTTGGGCACGCATCAAGAGAAAATAGTATATGTAAATTGGACAGAATATATGACATGAATTTTCTCCAACATTGTTGTGCTGTTGGCTATGAACCGTGTTCAACAGCATGGCGCAGAGACGCGAACATGGCCACGCGTTAATGCAGCATCCGCATGCAACGCTGAAGGTCAGCAGCTGTTCGGACTGTTTGTTTGGAACTGCTAATTTGGTTTTCGCGTAGCTTGCCGGCTAATTGACTTGACGGCTCAAAGGCACCGGCTGATATTTTTTGCGTTTTGGATAGAAATTAACCTTGCCACGCTGCTGTGTTTGTGAAAGTTAAATACACACTTCCTGGGTTTGCTGCCAGGATGTTATAAGGCTGATGGAAATGTATACATGAGCCTACTACCTGTGTAACGCACACCAGATGGATCACGCAACACGTCAGTTCTGCTGATCAAGAAACAGCACATTCACTATGCTGTGCAAAAACACAACTGCAACGATGGCCTTCTCATGGGTCTTGTTTTTCTGAACATGTATTCAAAAGTTGATTTTCTTGCCCTATTAGCTGCAATGTACAAAGCTGCTGGTGACCTCGTACTTTTATGATGAGGCTGATGAGGATGACAGCGTCCCGACAAACCACCATACGTAAAAACAGGACCCAGAACCCGATAATTAGATGTCAGACAGTTCTACAAAATACAGACAGACAAATATGTTCTACTTTTTTATAACCCGTAGTGAACTGAAATTTAAGAGGTCCGGTTCAAGGAAACTTCTCGAAGCAAAAGTCCGTGATATGAATTCAATTATCCCTGTTGTTGTACCTGCACTACTGAAATAAAAAATAAAATAGATGACGCATCTTAACAAATGAAGAGTCGACGAGGTTCACTTTCTTCCCCTCTTCTCACTTCAAACTTTCCCCCTTTTTGTTTTTAGAAAAGGTTTTCTTATCAGCACCCTGACATATTCATTTTGAATTCAAGACAGAGGTGGTGCTTTGTTTTGATCATTATTTCTTTACATTTATCTCAAAACAGAAATGGCATTTTATTTTAGTTGGTATTTTTTTGAATGAAAAAGACATCATGTTCTGAGCATTACCCAACCGACCGCAATAAATGGACTTTTGACTGATTGAAAAAAATGTTCGTGGGCCGTTAATATTCCCGCTGAAGACCAAACCTTCAAAATGAAGAATGACACAATACATGAAAAGATACAAAAAATGTCAGTCTCTTCTCCCTGTATACCACATTAATAAGATCCCATGATGTCCGTATTTTGATTTTATTTCTTATTTTTGAACTTTAAAATGCACTGTGTGCAAAGACCTTGAGAGGCTGAATTTGCTTTCAATCAACAATGAAGAATACCTTTAGAATGATTATTCACAGACTATTCAAAGCAGTTTTTGCTTTTGAACCAAATTTGAAGTAATTTTCTTGTTTCTTTAGATAACCTTGCGAACAGCTCATTCTTGTTATGTTGTCATCATTTGCAATAAATGAAATGCATCATTGAAAAAAAGTATACATGCATTGTGTTTTGTACAAATACCCAAACTTTCGGGTTATTCATGAGACACAATCTTTTGGGTTAAAAAAATAATAATAAAGTTGTGTCAATCACTCGTTGCCCCAAAACAATGGGTTGTTTTCTGGGTTGTTCTTTTGACCCAACTTTTGGGGTTAAATAAATCACCCAAGAAGTTGGGTTTGTCCTTTTTTGACCAAATTTCAGTTATTTTTGATACAGAATGTATGACACCCTAAAAACAAATCACTGCTTGGCTCAGTCCGACCCAACTTACTGGATCATTTTGTAAAAAAAAAAAAAAAATCAATCAATCAATTTTTTTATGTGGTGTTTTATCCAAAACAACCCAGAAAGTTTGGGCCCAATTCCCCCAAGTATTGGTTGATCTCTTTTTGACCCCATAATTTATGACCCAACTGTTTTTGAGTATAGGCACTGTATTCATTCCTATGTTTTTGTTTTCTGATTTTTCATAATGTGGTCATCCCACTTGTGTAGATGTGATCCACACAGTAGGGCCGATAGCGCAAGGCGGCGTTGGAGAAGTGGAGAAGAGCGCTCTGAGGTCGTGCTACAACAACAGCCTGCGGAAGGCGACGGAGAACAACGCACGCTCTGTGGTGAGATGAAAGAAAATGTGTGGATTGTTTGGACGAGTGAGCGCTGGTGTTGTGAGAAAATAAACAGGTGCAGAAATTGGAGCAGTGTCAAAGAATGCAGATTTTTAAAAAAAGTAGATAAAAAGAAAGTGTCTGGACCGATTCCTTGCATCATGCTCCAACTGAGATATGCTGAGCGAGGAGCACTGCTGACTTGTGTGACGGTTTTATGAAACACTCGAGACGGGGGGGCTTGGCGACGGAACAAGGTGTCACAGTGGAAGAAAAACACCAGCATAAAAATGAAGACGACAGCAGACTGCAGAGTCAAACGCAATAAAATGAGAAAAATTCCAATTCACTGCAACTGTATTAAAATACCAGAAAAAAAAATGAATTGATTACCATCACAGCTAGAGATAGGCACAACGGTCGAGTATTTATTCATCGTTAGGAATTCTGTCAGTTATGTGCAATCACATCTTGAAGCCTTCATCCATCTCGGATAATTATTGAAAATGATTAAATGTTATCCACTGCAATGCGGCTTTGAAGCCGAACGAAAAGTGAGGGCTGTAGGGTCGTGATATCATAAATGAATCTTTGGGCATGATTATTGATGTATATTTTGAGATGATAAGTTTGTTAGTTTGCGGGGAAAATGTGAACGTATTGACTGAAAATGAAAACACACACACACACACTCATTCCGAAGGAGTGTTTGGATTTGCTGGTGGTCTGGAACATTACCCCGTGATGGAGCGCCATTACTGTAGTTTGCTATCTAAAGAGAGCTCGTGTAACGACAATCTGTTAGAAATTGCCCTCAACTATGGCACAACTCCCTTCAGGCAGCATTATTCTGCATGATAAAACACATTGAAACAGGAAGTCAGAACATTCAAAGAGTGTTTCTCCCAAGTAATACTTTGAGAAAAAAAAAATAGAGATTGCGCCCATGTAAATATTGAACTAAATTGTGCCGTCGGTTTACGACCAGTTCCGTTCCTGTGGTGGTGATTTTACTCGAATGTGCCTGCCAATCTGCAGATTGTGGGTTTGTTCAACCCTTGAGTAGCCTTCTTTTTTTTAAATGAACTAGTACACTGTTAATAAGATGTACTCAAAAACTCGACTTGTAAAAAACATTTTTGAGTGAAAATCTCGACTTGTTTATTTTGTTCCAAGTCAATATCACCCCAAAATTTTTGTCAGTGTAGAAAGCAATCAAATGAAAAACAGTAAACACAGCACTAACACAGCGTGCCTCCGGAGCCGCATGACATCAGACTGTACACTACGCGAGGCACTTCATTTCATGCCCTTGGTAACCTGTAATTCCCGCTGTAGTCAGTTTGAACGCTTCGCCAATTTGCGGCAGCGTTCTGACATCATTGTTGCTTTTCTGTCTATTGTTTTCGTTATCTTACAGAACAAAAGTCCAGTATTGTTGGAGTATTTGCATGGATTAAAGTCTCTTGAGCACAGCACATTTTCTTCTTTGTTGAACTTCTAAATTCGAGAATAGTGAAGGAGTGGGATGTCTCATATTTTGGTTCAAAATCATTTCTGACCACAAGCAGTTAATCAGCATCATGTTGTAGATCATCTTAGTTGTTCATTAATACAAGCAAACTCCATTTCTTTCTTCTCACCTCCCCCCGCCCCATGTGAATTTATCTTCGCTTTGAACTGAAGTCGCAACTTTCAGCTTGTCCCATCTGTCTTCAGTTAAAACGCTTCTTTCCATGAACGTTCCAGTGACGTCAAAGTATGACTATTCACAGACACAAAATGTGATATCACAACAGCCAGCCTTCACTTTTATCTCCCCATCCGCAGGACGGTAACGTGACGCCAGCATATTGTCGTTGATTTTTCCTAAATTTCAGGTCACCATGAATGCGGGATCTGGAAAATAAGCAAACGCTTTGCAAAATAAACCCATCGCAAAAAAATCTTTTGCGGGACATCCTCTGTGTTAGGAACGGGACTGACAATGATATTACTTTTATTATCATTTATTTTCTCTTGAGGGAATATAATAAATACGCTAAAAATAAGAGCAGTGTGTTATATTTGGGGGTTTTTCCATAATAAATAACATTGTTGACTGCTAATACTAGTACTGTGTCAAATGTATTTGTTTCAATGGCTTTTTTTGGGTGAGGACCAAGTCTTTCTTCCTTGTGTAAAATAAAATGGACTAGCAGAGTCGCAAGGGATTGACAAGAACCTCTGTGTACACATGCTCGGCCGCTTGTAAACAGAGCTAATTGAACGAGGCCCTGCTAATCACACTCCTCCAGCTGTGTGTGGGATATACACTATTATGAGCCCTCAAGCGAAACAAACATTTCTGACAGCTGTCGTTTGCATCTAAACACGGTGAACCAGGAGGCCGCAGCCACACAAGACGCAGTATATTTAGCATGGAGGTGACACTGCAAAGAAAGGAGGAGGGAATGTTTCTAATAAGCAGCAGATGTGAGACCATCCATCTTCCTTTTCTTCAGTGTTCAATTGTGTGGAAAAAAAATAACGAAAATGCCTGCGGGTGGGAGGCATTAATTTGATTTGGTATTTATTCAAATAGAATAAATGAACTTTTTTTTGTTGATGTTGTTGTGAAAATGCTCCCCACACAAACTTCTCCCTCACTGCATATTGTTTCCTTCATCCTGTTACTATTATTTTGAACACCCCCCCCCCCCCACACACACACACACACACACACTTACCGGCAATCATCCACTATGGCATGGATGGGCAACTTAAATCCTTGAGAGGCCCATAAATTTTCATCAGCACTACTGGGGGTCTACATAGGACCACACACTTCCTAACCAGATGTATCACAAAAAATCTGTTTTAAATATAGACAAAACACGTGCATACTGTATAGGCAAAATATATGCTTTTAATATATTAAATTTTTTTTATTGCATGTATAAGAGATCCGTTATCTTACTCCAACAACAAAGGGTTTGAAGCAAACAACAAAATAACTGTTTACTGGATTGGTTTTCTGGTGCAAAGAATTCCCTACAGTTTATTCAGGGCCTGGTTGCGGAGGCAGCAGCTTTAGCAGGGGAGCCGAGACTTCCCTCCCACCAGGCACTTCTTCCAGCTCTTCCTGGGGGGTCCCTACGGTCACGAGTTGTGGGTCGTGACCATAGGGAAGCTATGGTTGAAGCTGGTATAGCCAGAGCTTTGCCCTTCACCGACTCAGCTCCTCCTTCACCACTACAGACCAATACACAGTCTGCATCACAGCAGACACTGCACCGTCATTCGTGAACAAGACTCCAAGATACGTAAACTCCACTTGGGGCAAGAGCTCACCCCTGACTCGGAGAGCGCACTCAACCTTGTTCCGACTCAGGACCATGGTCTCTGATTTGGTGCTGATTTTCATCCCAACCACTTTACACTCGCAGAGTGGGGGATTCCGGCTTGAAGTAGCCATCAGTACCACATCATCGGCAAACAGCAGAGATGCACCACACCGAGGCCACCACACTGGACTCCCTCGACACCTCGGCTGTGCCTCGAAATTCTGTCCAAAAACATTATGAACAGAATTGGTCGAAAAGGGTAACCTTGGCTGTGTTCAACCTTCATTGGAAAAGGATCCGATTTACTGCCGGCAATGCGAACCAAACTCTGACATCTGTGGTATTGGGACCAAACAGCCCATATAAAGGGTTGTGGTACCCCATACTCCCAAAGCACCCCTCATAAAGCTCCCCGAGGGACATGGTCGAACGGCAAGTCCACATAATACATGTAGACAGGTTGGGCTAACTCGCATGCATCCTCGAAGACCCTGCCAAGGGTGTAAAGCTGGTCCACATTGTTCCTCCTGAACCTTCGACTTGATTTCCCGACACACACTCCTCTCCAGCGCGCTTGAATAGACCTTATAAGGGAGGCTGAGGAGTCTGATCTCTCTGTAGTTGGAATACACCCTCTGGTCCACCGCCCCGGTCTGCCAATCCCTCACCATAACAGCCAACTCACCACCAGGTAATGATCAATTGACAGCTCCATCCCTCTCTTTCCAAAACATGCGGCCGCAAATCCGATGATACGACCACAAAGTCAATCATCGAACTGCGGCCAAAGGTGTCCTGGTGCCAAGTGCACATATAGACACCCTTATGTTTGAACATGGTGTTGAGCACAGAAATCCAATAACAGAACACCGGTGCATTGGGGGTGCATTGAAGTTCTCCAGCAGAACAATAAATTCCCCGGGGGGAGCGCTCTTCAGCACACCCTCCAAGGACTCTAAAAACTGCGTACAAGTCGCTGCTGTTGGGTCCATAGGCACAAGTATGCCCACACTTGCTGGGCACCTCTCACCGTGACCAACTCCAGAATGGAATATAGTTCAACCCCTCTCAAGAGGACTATGACCAGGCTGTGTGCGGAGGCAAGTCCAACTATGGCAAGTCGGAACTTCTCTGCCTCGCACAGCAGTTTGGGCTCCTTCCCTTCCAGAGGGATGACATTCCATGTCCCTACAGTTAGATTGTGTATCCGGGGATCGAACCACCATGGTTCCCGGCTTTGGCTGCCGCCCTGCTCGCAAAGCATCCACCTCCTTTGGCCCCTCCCATAGGTGGTTAGCCCAAGGGGAGGGGGAGCCATGTTGTCTCTTCGGGCCCATGGTTGCAGGCCTAGCCACCAGGTGCTCACCAGACAGCCCCACCTCCAGGTCTGGCACCAGAGAATGCCCCGGTGACCATCTATTTTTGTTTTCATCATAAGAATCCATTTGAACTGTGCTTTTTCTGGTCACTCACCTAGGACCTGTTTGCTATGGGTGACTGTACCAGGGTCATAAAGCCCAGATAATTTAGCTCCTTGGATCATTGACTCACACAAACCCCGCCACTACGGTAAGGTGACAGCACACGACGGGGGGCAGGGGGCAAAGGACTCCCTTGCATAATAATTACCATTCATGGATGGCCCAAAACTGGCACAAAAAAAAACACGTATCCACAAAAGTCAACTGGGTCAAAATATTATTATTTAGATACTATGTTAATTCTGCATATGATTCCAAATCAGCAAAACAAAATGATTAGGCCTCCTCAGCTAACAAATGAACTCAGAGGGAAAAAAAAAAAAGGCATATTCGGAATCAGTGCAAAAAAAAATAAAAAATCTAGAAAAGTTTACTTGTGTCTCTTATTTAAAAGTGTAGTAACATTTTGTGTTATTGACTGTTCAACATGTGACTGAACACTATCTTTTTCCATTTGCAGGCCTTCCCATGCATTTCCACTGGAATCTACGGTCAGTGTGTGTGTTATAATTCCCTGCTTTGATATCTGAGGACAAGTACAAGAGTAACTGTTTTCTATCTCGCGTTTCTTTCCTGAGTCACCCAGCGGCTCTGGACACATTATCTCGTCCCACCCAGAGGTGATTCCCAGATTAAGGCCTTGTATTAGGAGCAGCAGATTAAGGCAGATTAGTCCGCTGATGGTGTCAGATTGACTGTAATCCTCCATCACTCTCGCAAAGAGAGTGTTAAGAACAGCGCTGAGAAGGTCCCAGAGGGTAGTTTGGCGCTTAGCCTGTGTTCGATTGCTAGAAAGCACACAAGCAAATTAACACGAGAAATGTGTTGGCAATGCCTGTTATATTCCTTGAAAATAACTCAAAGATCACATGTTATTGCATTCAATGACCACAAGATTAGGTACGCCTGCAAATTCTAATGATTCTGTTCAAATATAAGGACTATAAGAAAAATTGTGGCTTTACAAAGAGCCTGAAATAAGGAGAGGTATTCATTTTACAATACTGTACAATGGAAACTCAAGATCAGAGGTCTCAAACGCAGGCCTGGGGACCAGATCCAGCCCGCCACATCATTCTACATGGCCCACAAAATTGCAGCATTTTTTGTTACCAAACCCCCTTTTACAGCTCAAACATCTCTTATCCTTGACTTCTGATTTTAAAACGAGTTATCCAGCAATCTGTTGTGTATAATGGCAACATTTCTATGGTTTCACTACAATGTGGCCCGCAACAAAAATGAGTTTGACACCCCTGCTCTAGGTAGGTAGGTAGTCGGTCGGTTTTGCCACAGTTTTTCTTCAGCAAGAACTAGGGCCTTAGCCAAAGTGGAAATAATTATGAACAGTATGAATTTACCATGGTTAGCGTAGAACATACAAGCTGATGCTAGTAACCAAGAAAAATAAGAGGAAAAGACCACTGTAACAGCTGAACTTTATTTTGGGTTTATTTATTTCGGGGGCACTCTAAATGGTGCCAAGCATGTGCTGACTCCCATTGAAGTTGATGTTGAATGTGACTGGTTAAATTTGAACACAGTTATGAAGGTGTGTACACTTTAGCAACCACATTACAGTATCAGTTGTTTGTTATTATTTGCTCGCTTGAAAACTCGTTCAGCTTGGTCGAATTTTTATATCACGAAATCCTGGAAGGGGTGCGTAGACTTTTTTTAATCCACTGTGGATAGGTAGATAGATAGAACCCATATCCCAGTCATATGGTTGGTTAGGAAATGAAATACCCAATGTCACAATTTGAGGAAGTATGGCAGGTTTTGCTCAACATACTGTATAGATGTAACATTTACAGTTATGTATGACAAAAAAATATACGTACAGGCTCGCAGTGAAATTTCCCTTGTGAATTGCAAGTGCAAATTTGTCAGAGAGCCACAAGCAGTGTTTTGTGGTTTATTTCAAACTTCCTAGAGGGCCCACGTTGACATATTACGTGACGCCTGTCTCTGTGTAATTGACATGCGCGCCCACTTTTCATTTCACGTGTGTTTGCACAGTGTGTCCCCTCTGCTATCCTGTTTGGGTTCATGGATTTGGGCAGCAGCAGTCAACTTGATACATTTGCACATTCTCACTTCCCGACATTCAAATGATGCGAACACAGATGCAGCACTCCGTGCAACAACAAGCCGATCTCGGCGGAATAAGCGGCGTAACACTGAGGCAAGAGTGTCGCACGTGTGCAAAACAAAGCCGATCGCTATCATGATGCACTGATGACAAGCTTACCTCAACACACACACACACATCTGTCACCATGACGCCTTCTCTAGCAAATCATGGGCATATGCTTCAATGTTGCAGGGTATCCACCTGAGCAGGCTGTGCATGAGGCCTTGGCAACCGTCAGGGAGTATCTGGAAGAACACCACGACAAGGTGTGTGTGTGTGTGTGTGTGTGTGTGTGTGTGTGTGTGTGTGTGTGTGTGTGTGTGTTTGCGCGTGTGCGCGTACAAGAGCATGGACATGATTGGCAATTTTCCCAACCATTTCCTCCAGGTATTATTCCGATCACGGCTGTTGTTTTTGCACCATGTTGAGACAGAGGAGAAGGTGTATCGGTAAAACATGGACCGTTTGTGCGCTGAAAGTGACACGCCCGCATGCTTGGGGCCACGTCTGCCTTTTAATTGGCTCCTTGAGGGACTGAGAAGTGGCCAACAGTGACACGCACCGCTTGCTTTCCGGAGAAGAGAAAAGACCAAATGATGCGCAACTGATGCAGTCACTCGTTAAACGGGACCTCCCTTCTTCCGCCCCGACTCCTCCCTCGCCTCTTTACACCTCCCAAAGAGGCTGTTGACGAGATTATTGTTAGCTTGGCCGTCCCCGGGGACTCTGTGACTAAAGTCGCTTGTGCAGTGTGAGTCAGCGTTCAACTTTACAGTGCACGCCTGTTTCTCAGCAACCCACATGTTTTGAGCACATTTCAACATATAACACGCAGAAACGTATCCAAATGCATTTTTTTTAGGTGTTCTTTTGTGTCTCTACTCACTGTGCTTGGTCTCCAAATAAGCGACAAAGCATCATTCCGAGTTTGTTTGCGGAGGCCAACATTATACAGTCGAGTTTCTTAAAGTACCCCGTTAAAAACGTTTCCACACTCATGACGTTCACATTTCAAAGTCCCAATGACACGTAATTCGTTTTCCATTTGCCGATTTTGCTTACAATGAACACCTTTATAACGTAACCTTCATTAAAACGACCGGATTTTTCCAACAAAATTGTCAAAAATCCTTCATTTCAACGAATTGCCGTCGCGACCTTGCTTATGAGCAAAATACAGACTCCCCTCCGTTGCTGAGCAACGATACTGATCGACTCGTACATTGATGTACTTCCGGAGGCACGACGCTGTCCTGAGCACATGGTCTGAAAACATGTGTGGTAAATGGAAGCAAATCTTGCTGTCTGCGAAGACTGAAATTGTCTCTCACTTTCGAAAGGGAGTTTCCCCTACGAAGCTCAGCCGAGACTACGAAGTGGCAAAGTCAACGATTTTGACAATTCTCCGTCTTCGGGGCGCTGCACATCCTGAACTGGCGAAGGCACTTTCATTGCCTGATGGAATGTTTTCAGAGATGAAGTAGGAATGCTATCTGAAGGCCGTCGCCTGGAATTTAACCCATAAGGTGGACGTGCTATCCAGTCACCCACCCTGCCACCCAAATACCGATTGTTATTTTGTATTAAAAATGTATTTTCAGGGGTAGAATTGAATGATCCGTTTCATGAAGGATGTATACAATTTTAGCAGAGCTGGCCATCATCATGAGGAGAAAGGCAAAAACATTTGTTTTCAAAAAATGACGACTATAATTTTAAGATGCTGGCACTATGTTTATAAGACGAACAGTTCTGTCCTGCCGATTGAAATGTGAAACCGAAAAAATGTGAAACCGAAAAAAAAAAAAAAACAACAACAACAAGAAAAAACAAACAAAGAATGAACGGTGCAATGATAAGAGGGAGTTTACTTCCATAAATTTTGCTCAAACTTTATAGGTGTAGTTTGCTTTGCTATATTTCTTTCAAGGCTGTTTTGCCATTTTAAGATTTTGAACTTTAGCCCACGAGGTGATGTTCCTCAAGTTCTGGTACAAGCTGGTCATTGCACTTCTTGCCACGAGTCCAAAAACATGTGTTGAATGCTCCAAGGCTGCTGCACTGACACTTGAACTCCCACCCCGGGCAGAAAGCAACACAAAGCAACCGAACTATAAATCTCTGCCCCTCGCCCACGACGCAAGAAACAACCCTAATCTATGTTCAGACATTTTAGTGATGTGATAATGCGCAGTCAGGAGCTCAGAAATGCATTAAGTGGATCATATCGCCGTAAGCATCTTTTGACTGTTGTAATTTTCATGGAAATACAGCGCCAAAGCACAACATTGACAGATAACATAAACAGAGGAACGCTCATGGAAAGATTGCACTATTTTAAGAACAACTCCAGAGCATGATGATTTCTCATTGTTGCACCCAATTGACCAATTTCGTCATATGATTTAAATTGTGTGTGTGTGTGTGCTTTTGTGTGTCAGCTGGACAGAGTTATCTTCTGTATGTTTTTGCCAAAAGACCAGGAGTTGTATCTGCAGAACCTGCCTATCTACTTTCCTGTTGGTATGTTTACACACACGCCCACACTGATATTGTAACATTGTATTAGTTCTCAAATAGACTCTACTTTTATAAAATGACTGACTTGAGTGTTTTCAAATGAACAAAAATGAAAAAAAAAAATACAAATAAGAAAAAAATAATTGTCATCATCAATTTCTTTTAAGCACCCTCCAAAGAAGTCTGTCATATATATATATATATATATATATATATATATATATATATATATATATATATATATATATATATATATATATATATAGATATATATAGATATAGATATATATATTCCCACTACAATTTTTTTTTTAATCAGGTAATCCTGTGCTGTACTTTTTGTGCCATTTTCCCTAATCCAATCACAGTGTGAATATTATAATAATATGCCTAAATTGTAAAAAAAAAAAAAAAACTGCATGACTTGAAACACATAAAAAGGGCAATTTATGACGAATTACAGTGAGCATTTTGCATCAAATTCTACCATGCAAACAGAGTTTTGCGTACAAGGATGACTTTGCCAAGGAAGAACTTCCCTTCCCATTCGCCGAAACACTGTACACTACCGCTCTAAAAATTTCAGTTTCATGCACACACACACACGCGCACACCCCATACACACGCACACACACACACACACACACACAGACACACACACACACACACACACACACACACTCACACACACACCGTGCGCGCACATAGTGGTGTGATGAATACCAGTCTCTCTCCCTCATGTGCTAATTGCACGTTGGAGACGTTCTGCAATTAAAAAACAGTCTTATGAAGACAATTCTTATTCGGACACATCTGCAAGTAAGAACGTTGTTTTCCCCAGAACTAGAGCGCAAATACAAAAATAGACCAATTGCACAAGACAAACATTCAAGCATCACGATGATTGTTCTTTTCACTGATGGAAAGACAGGCAAGAACTGTTGATTAAAATGCCCATAGCCACTTGGACACAGCAAGTCTCCATGAGCACAATGTGGAGTACTTCATTGTCAGTGGCAACAAGATTTCAGTTTACTCGCGTTTCTTTTTTCATTGTGTAGCCCTCTGAGTCTTAACGGCAGCTTCGATTCAGGTATAGCATGTGCAGCTCAGAAGCAACCTGTTTGGACTTGGCCATTAACCTCAGATGAGCATGTCATATTTATGCAGCGCAAATTGTTTTTGGGGTGCCCACAAATCACCACAACACGAGTTTTATATAACAAGTACTTGATTGGGTTATAATAGTTGAGGATTTTTCATTATGGGTTTTAACTTCGTTGTGACTTTTTTTTCAGCTAATTTTCATAGTTAAATTAGTTAAATTTTTAGATTTAAAAAAAAAAGGCACAATAAATTCCCAAAAGACTGTTTGCCCTTTCTTCTTATATCCGGCTAAACAATAATACCGAAATCAATACGTACATTTGATGAAACCCGAAAGCTCCCTTATGGATTTAATTGAAAAAGATGAAAATTAAGGACAATATAATGATCGTTCTAGTCGGCTTTGGTTAGATTCATTTGGTTTTC
>CAAKHF010022844.1:0-20837 GCA_901007745.1 Hippocampus kuda | reverse complement strand
TGGGGGCGGTCCTGTCCCAACTACACGGGGGGACCGAACGTCCCGTGGCATTTGCCTCACGATCTCTGACTCCCACAGAGCAGAGGTATTCGGTGGGGGAGAGAGAAGCGCTGGCCTGCGTCTGGGCCTGTGAGCGGTGGCACATGTACCTTTACGGGCGGCACTTCACGCTCCGGACTGACCACCAAGCACTCACCGCCCTCCTGGCCACGACAGGGTCGGGACACAAACCACTGCGCCTGTACCGGTGGTCAGAGAGACTACAAGCCTACAACTTCACGACAGTGTTCACACCCGGCAGAGATAACGTTGTGGCTGATCTACTCTCCAGGGCCACGCCCACCCCAGCGCCAGACACCGCCCCGGACGGCTCAGAGTCGGAGCTGGTCCTCATGCTGCACGACCCCCTCCGAACAACCGTCTCCCTGCAGGAGCTCCAGGCGGCCTCTGCACAGGACCCTGTGCTCGTACAGCTCCGCACGTTCATCCAGGAGGGCTGGCCTGCAAAGGTGCCAGAGGAGCTGGCGCCCTTCCACCGGGTCAGAGACGACCTTTCCTGCTGGAATGGAGACTGCGTCGCTCGGGGGCTCTGCACGGTGATCCCCAGCTCTCTACGACCACGCATCCTGAACATGGCACACGACGGTCACCTGGGCATCGTGAGAGTAAAGCAGCGCTGCAGGAGCCTGGTTTGGTGGCCCGGCATCGATAGAGACATTGAAGTGATGGTGAAGGACTGCACCGCCTGCCTTGCCAGCGGTAAAACGGGCCCGCCCCCGACGCCTCCTTTGCAGCCCCTCCAGTGGCCAGCGACGCCGTGGTCCCACATCCAGGTGGACATCTGTGGGGAGCTTCATGGCACTCCTCATCACCAGCGGTTCCTGTTGGTGGCCTATGACCTCCACTCCAAGTGGCCGGAGGTCCTTCCCGTGGGGTCAGTAACCACACAACAGATCACTGACTTTCTTTCCTCCCTGTTTGCCCGCTGGGGTGTGCCAGACGCCGTTACCACAGACAACGGGCCCCAGTTCCTCTCGGCTGACTTCGCTGCTTTCACGGGGGAGAGGGGGATTAAGCACATCAGGACGGCCCTGTACCACCCGCAGGCCAACGGGGGGGTGGAAAGGTTCAACCAGACCCTCAAGAACGGCCTGAGAGCACATCTGACCGAAGGTCTCCCATTCGGCAAGGCCCTACAGAACACACTGCTGCACTACAGAGCTACGCCACATGCCACGACAGGTAGCTCCCCAGCCCTTCTGATGCTAGGACGGGAACTCCAACTTCCCATGGATCGGCTGCGGCCTCCCAGGGAAGATCCTCCAGGCCCTCCAGCAGCAGGGCCCTCTGTCGGCGACATGGTGGCAGAGACGCAACGCCGGATGAAGCACCGCTATGACAGAGCGCATCGGGTGAGAGGACACACGCTCAAGGTGTCGGACTGGGTCCGTATCCGCCGGCCCCATCGGTCCCACAAGCTGCTGTCCTTCTGGTCCTCACCCCAACAGATAATAGCGCAATTGGGCCCAGCTACGTTCCGCCTGGCTGACGGCTCCCGTTGGCATGCCAGCCGCCTGAGGCGCGTCAACCCACCGTCGGCACAAGAACTGGCCGCCGCGGCTGATGCGCGCCACACTGCTGGGGACTGGGATTTCCCTCCGGTAACCCCGGGAATTCCACCCGAACCCGAGGTGCCCGGTGACGCCCTCGGACCGAGGCTCCGCCCTGTTCGGGCTCGTCGACAGCCCCTGTACCTCAAGGACTATGTCCTTAATTCAGGCTTAGGTTAGCGCAGTCTGTTATGTGGCAGAATAAACCACATGACTATGCAGGTAAACAGGTAGTCTACCCTGTTGACCCAGATAGGTTGGCCACGTTCTGGCCTTAAAGTTGTGTGCTATTAATATGTTTTGCACTTTAAAAAAGGGGGGGTGAATGTGGCATGTAACCACAGCCACTGGGTAATGTTACGACGGCGTGACGTCACGACCATAAAGCAGGCAGTTGCCGAAAAGTGTTGAGATATAAAATGTGTCTCCTTAGAATAAACAGCAGTGAGCACAGAGTCCGACTCCACGTGTTTTATTGAATATAACAACGAGTTTTTTATTTTTTTTTATTTTCAATGTTCAACTGGTGTTTACTCAAGAATGGTAAAAGTTAGAACTATACTTTTTTTTCCTGATGAAAAGAGGGTTAAAGCTTTCTTTTGGTAGGTTCCAAGCTTGTATAGTTACAAAACTCAATGTTATGGTATAAGAGTTTATACAAATATATTTGAAAGTAAACTGCCGTGTCCGAACATGGGGTGTCTTCGGATGCAGTCGGTGTTGTCGACATCCACGAGTGTAGAACGGCAGAGCAAGTGCAAAGCAAAGCTCAGGTCCCTTCTACATGAAAACTCCATAAAAAATAAAGGCCAGATTTGTAGGATGGATTGGAAGGCTGCACGGATTTACACCAGTGGTTCTTAACCTTGTTAGAGGTGCCAAACCCAACCAGTCCATATGCACGTTCACCGAACCCTTCATTCGTGAGAAATAAAAATATTTTTTTTCCAAATTCAAGACATTAAAAAAAACATTTATTAAAAACAAATAAAATTACATAGCGTAAGTGTCGGGTTTTTTTAAATTGTATGACGTACTATCAGACCGTCACACGGTGACGACTGAGCGAACTAAATTTCCCGCAGCACTGATTGAATAAGCAATGTAATGTGATCATTTGCAGCCAGTGATGGCCAAGCGGGCGTGTCAGAACTAATTGACATCTGGAGTCAGGTGTGTTTTACCCTCCATGGCAGAGGCTCCGTCGAACCCTTGATACCGATTTACCGAACCCCTCGGGTTCGATCGAACCCAGGTTAAGAACCACTGATCTAGACACTGCCGTGCGGCCGATCGCGCTGGTGGTGACGTCACGTGGATGTCATATTTGGAAGAAGCAGCATATTCGTTTGTACACAGCTGGCTTGTCCGAATTGTCTGCGGTTTATGAGGTCCACTGAGGCACTTCAGAGACCCAGCAATTTGTGTACAAGCAATTAAAAAGTAAATTTACTGAGTACCCATTCATATTTTTGCAGCACATCCTTTGCTTGCAATGACTGCATAAACCCGGTGACATCACTAACCTTTGACATTCTTCTTTTGTTTACATTTGCAGGCTTTCACCACAGAATCTTTTTTTTTTTTGGTTCACGGTCAATGCCCTTCAATCTCCTCTTTTGCAGGCAGAATGCATTCTCAATAGGCCTTCTGCTTGTTGTCCAGGACAACTCCTTAATTTTGATAAAATCTGGATTTTTTTATCTTGCAACATGAAGATGGCAAAACTCTCAAATCAGTTTGGCTGCATATTGTCTTTCAATGAACAGACAAACGATTTCTGCAAATGTTTAAGTTAATTCTGCTGCTAGCATCATGTTATTCTTTAATAAAGATCAGCAACACTGTCCCAGAATAAGCCATTCTAGCGCAAGTGATGAGTGACAGTATCTCAGTGTGTACAGACAAGCTTATGTTGGAGATCAGGAGCAAATCTTTTTTTTTTTTTTTTAAATTAGCCTAGTTTGAATAATCAATGAGTTAGGACACACCTTTCGACAAAACACACCTGTTATTGGGATGTACTTGCTCAAGAAAAAAAATTGTGTTGATTAAAAGAAAAGGTAAGATTAAAGTCATGTATCCAATCCATATAAATACCTGGAAATGAAAAGCTAAAATGTTCATCTGTTGTCTCAGAATTTGCTTCACTGTTCGATTCAACACAAATGTCAAAATGTTTAATACATCCGATACAAAATAATGTATGCATTTTATTTTGAGCGCAGAGATTGGATAGTCTTTCACCGTTGTCACGTCAGGTAGGCCAGGACTCCAAGGAGTGGTCTCGTGCTTTCTGATTTAACAAAAATCTACAGCCCCTCGCTTGCAGGGTTACATGAAATTGATAAAAACAAAATCCTTAATTAAACCATAATCCTTTTATGTTCGCGTGTGTCACAATGATGGTGCTTTACATTAGGGCTGCACGATATGCGATTATGGGTGTTGAATACAGCGATATCAATATCAGGATATTTAACAAGTACCTAAAGAAGAGACGTTATTAGCCAATGAAAGGAATACAGCTTTTCATGCGGCAAAGTAAGCAAGCTCGGTGTTTTCTCAGCTAATGAATTGGAATGCCCCTAGATACTGTTCACCTACTGATTGGCGATATGCGTTTACAGTTGCATCTGACTGGTCAACTTCAAACAAAAGCATCCAATTCCAAATCAAAATTATTGCGTGTCTTTGCGATATACATATTGCATGGGCCATGATCGCCATAACGCTAATTTTTTTTCGATATTGTGCAGCCCTACTTCACATTGGGTGAATCTCGGGTTCGATCCTCTTCAGCCGTTTTCCTTCCATAGTACTAAGTGAATGCTGTGATCTGGCATGCTTGTCGCAAACACCAGTCCAGAGTCGTTGTCCCCATCCAAGCCATTGAGCCATGATGTCACACCAGCCAGGAAACTGGATCCACGTTTCGATTTCCTGTACGGCGGTAGAGGCCAACGACCTGAAATTGACTCTGTCCTGAGATCCATCACATAGAGGAAATGGTTGTCAAAAAGGAGTGCAAACACCTCACCGAAGCTCAGCAAGGACAAGTTGGCTGGATCCTGCACTTTTATCACCCTGGGAAAATAAGAATATGTCGGATTAAGAATGACGGGAAAAGTAAAGTGTTGACTAAAAAAGTAAAGTATTGACTAATTATAGGAGCAATTAATTCAGATTCTCTTTCTTCTGCTTTCCATGGTGGAGAGATGTGGATTGGGGTGAGCGCATTCCATCCAAAGGGAAGGGGGATTCTCCCATCTGTGGCCTCTTTTCAAGGTTAAGATCAGGGGATGTTGTTAATATCTGTGGGCATGTGAAGCCCTTTGAGACTTTTTATGATGAAGGGCTATAGAAATAATTTCAACTTGACTTGAGTTGGGCTGCGATGCAACTTTTGATACCTGTATTGTGCAAAAATGTTAAACGGTGTGGGCTGGGCTGTATCCTCACAAGAAAAAAAATGGCAGAACAATAAAGCGGAAGGATGCATGAGAGTAAGATGAGCTCCTTGCTCCACAGCAGTCCCATTACAACAGGGGTGCCCAAACTTTTTGGACCGAAAATCTACTTTTCGATCAACCAACCTCCCGGGATCGCCCCTTACCGGCATGCGCACGCGCACACACACACACGCACGCCATGATGACTGAGGCATGCGATGCACTTTTGCAGCCTGTTAACTATCGTAGCTCACACGTACCGTTTTAAAGTGCTTCCCTGGGCCCTCCTAGATTCCTATTCTTTGCCCGTGGCCTCGGTGAATTGTACACGAAGCAAACTCTGAATGACAATAATGACGATAAAAGATATAGCGCAACAGGTCTGATCACAAGCTGCAATTGCAGATTACTGAGCGCTAACAACTGACGATGACGTAATCACGCGCCATTGTAAGTTCAAGATTTACTTGCTGTATTTTATTTTTTAATTATATTTTTTTGTGAAAATGAGACTGATAGGATGATTAGGGTGCAGCATACATTAACACAAAAAATATATTACTAACATGTACAAAGACACACAAATGGTTGTTTGTTTTTTTTTTTCTCCTCGACACTCCTCGGATCTACTTGGGACCTGTCTTAGATCTACCGGTCGATCAGGATCGACGTAATGGGCACCCCTGCATTACAAACATAATACAGTCAAACCTCTTTTCAATGTTCCCCGTTTACGCTTCCACCCCTGTAATGTTCATATTTCAAAGTCCAGATTTCACGTAATTCATTTTCCAGTTGCCAATTTTGCTGACAACGAACACCTTTATAATGTAAACTTCATTATAACAACCAGATGTTTCCCACAAAATAGTGAAAAGGTCTTCGTTGTAACGAACCGCGGGAAACTAACTGTCGCCGCGAACTTGCTTATGAACAAAATGTCCAGCGTGGGATTCCCCCTCCGTTGCTTTGCAACACTATTGATCAACTGGGACATTGTTGTACTTCCGGAGGCACGGCGCAGTCCTGAACACATGGTATGCAAACATGTCTTGTAAACGGAAGCAAATCTTGCTGTGTGTGAAGGCTGAAATTGTCTCTCACTTTCGAAAGAGAGTCTTCCAGACAAAACTCAGCTGAGAGTAGGAATTGGCAAAGTCGATGATTTTGACAATCATCCGAAATGGCAACAAAGTCATGGAAGACTTCGAGGCCAACAGATTGAAAGACGATCATAAACGGATTTGGGGCGCAACCACTTTTCATTTGTTGACTGAGTGTTTTTAGAGATGAAGTAGGAACACTACAGTTGTTTGAATCACGTCTTATACAATCATTTTTTTCTTCATACTATATACACGCATATTTGTAATTGACATGTTTATACTGTATGACATGTTCATGCTTTCACAATTATAAATGGTCATACTGTATTATACATTGTAGTCGGCGGCCATTTTATTGGAAATGATTACAATGAACTACCGTTATAATGTATATATGTTATGTCGCTTGAGGTGCATTGTAACGAGGTTGTAGTGTTTTACAATAACGCTGAACCATATTGAGAAACACTGGATTCGACAAGACTTGCTGATAATTTTACCTGAGAATCTCAAAACTGGCAAAATCCCACTGATACACTCCGATGTCAGAGCTGCAAACAATGTGGCGTCCGTCAAACTGCAAACGGGGCTGAAGACTGATGCTGCGGTTCTCCGACACCGACAGTGTCTTTAAGCACTTACAGTTGATTTCTTTTCCTAAAGGCCAGATCTGAAAAGAGAAGTCAGTGTTGGATCCATATTATGGATGAAAAAATTATATATATATATATATATATATATATATATATATATATATATATATATATATATATATATATATATATATATATATATATACACACATACACACACACACACACACAGTGAAACTCCTCTACAACGAAACCTACATGGTCGAAAATACCCCCTAGGGGGAAAAAATCTTCACGCATTAAAACCATTCCCACTTTTCTCCTTCCCCTACAAAGAAAAATCCCCCTGTTGCGTAATACGAAATCTTTTTTTCTGCTCTTGCCTCGCAATGAGATTCACTACAACGAAAACAAGCCTTCCACAAAAGTCTAATCCAACCTCAGCCTACAGCGACTCCTACTGCTTAGCTCGGAAACAGCAACAGCAAACACCACAGTGGCTTACACATACACAGTAGTACAGGAAGTATTTGTTATTGTTAGTTTCAAACGCAGCACAAACGCAGCACGAGCATTGCAAAAATGGCGACAAAACGGACCTTTGCATGCCAAGGAGTTAAGAAGAGCTCTGACGCTTGAAGACAGGGGAAAAGTGATCAAAATGAAAAATGGAGGAAGCAAAGTAAAAGACATGATGCAAGAAATAGATGTAATTGAAAGTGAATCCTGATCGTAAATTTTGCAATTTCTTTCCCTTTTTTTTCTTTCTACGCTGGCTATATGAAGTGTCAAATAAGTGTATGCTCATACTTATGCACTATTGGAATAAAAATAAAGAGTACACATACGTCTGAGTGTGTGTGTGTGTGTGTGTTTACATCTGAGATAAATTTGCAATCGTGAAAAGTCCCCCGTTGTGAAAAATGTCTTGCTGCAAACATAATTTCATTGTAGAGGAGTTTCACTGTAATACATACTGTATGACAACAACACAAAATCAGGGTGTAACAAATCAGGTGAGGCAAAAGCTTCGGCTGTGGATCCTGACCAAAACAATAAGATCGCGGCGACAAGATTTTTTTATGCTGGAACAAGTAATCCATGCAAGAGGGAAATTTGAACTAGTACTTGCCAGAAGGTGCTGAAGCCTTTTCATCATGACAACAGGCCTCTGGGTACACCATCCCAGTTCACGTTTTTATCTTTTTTGTATTATACCTTTAAAGGTTTTTTAATTAAATTGTGCAGGTACATTTTTACATAACATGACAGAAAGCTCAGAAATGATTAAATCATGCATCTTGTGCTCATAACCCCCACGAAAACTTTTTATCTCAACAGTAGTGGATAGAGTGAGGAAAGGAGCATTACCTTAATTTCATACTTGTCAGCACTCAGGAGGATGTAATCACCAGGACTGTGCACCACAGACTCCACTTCACTTTTCTGGAGTATCACCTGTATGAAAATGAACATAAATTCAGACTTCTTTTATTAATTTAGAAAACCCCTTCTTTTATCATATCAACCGTTGCGGACCCTCAACTCTTCAAGTCTTTGGCCCTCGGAATAACCTGGCAGACAATGTCAGGACCAAAAAGAGCAGTGATATTTTTAAAAGGTGGCTCAAATTCCACCTTTTTAGCCTTTATGATGCCTTTGTTTTATCCCTGGTATTTATCTGTATTATTTTTTATATTCCTCTTGAAGCTATATATCATCAAAAAAAAAAAATTGGGTTACCTAAGATTAACCTGATCCTTTTTTTACTGTCAGACTCTCTGTTGTTAACTCTTACTGATTTCACTCTTATCTTAATGTTGTTTTTGATTGTTTTGGATTTAATTATTATAGCACTTCTATTTCCTATACATTATGCAGTACTCTTAGTTTGTTAAATTTGTACTGTTGGTGTTTTTTTTGTTTGTTTTAATTTCCTCACTGCAGGGGCTGTCAGTGATAGGAGTAGGGGTGGGCTCTGGCCGTGGAGGGTGCTGCCGTGGACACAGCCCGGGCTTTTGGGGAGTGAAGGGGTCCTACACCTGACTCCTCCATCCACTGCTCAGGCTCAGCTTTGCCTCTTTGCAAATATCCCATTTTATAAAATGAGACCCGGGGGCTATTAATACGAAAGCCAATGTACGTTTTAATCTGGTGCATTTTGTAGTCCAGAAAGGCAAAAACAGCTTGGTACTAAAGCAAAATATCAAGAATTTTTGAAAACAAGGAAATGTTTGAATGATAATGTATGAGGGTTGCAGCTATGGAATATTTTGGTCATCAGACATTTTACTCTTATCTTAATTTTGTTATTCATTGTTATAGTATGCATTTAAATTTATTGTATCCTATATCTTATTTATTTTTCTACGCAGGATCGTAGTTGTTCCCAGTATTGCACTCTCCTGTATCAAGAAGTCAGATGTTGTTCTTAGTATCTGCTAGAGCCATCCATCAGCTAGGGCGGTTATATACATACATATATAATTAAACATGGCTGTGTCAGGCTGCTAGTTACATCATCTCTTCTTTTATTATTTATCATTTTAGCTGTGGTTTTATTGTTCCTGTTTTGATTGTATGTTGTCCTTGAGTGTGTTTTGAAAGGTGCTTATAAATAAAATGTATTATTATTATTATTGTTATTATTGGCTCAGCCTGGAGCTGTAGCTAATCTTTTGGGAAGCAGGGTAAACCCAGTCAACGCCCTCTGTATGTTCACTCACCATCCAGGTCGCCGTTTCATATCAATATCTGCTTAAACATGGGGTTAATTGGCTCATTGTTTTATTTATTATTGCGTCACTAATGGCTTAAGACCCTTAAGAAGGCCTTTATGGGCTTCTGGCGACATCATCGGCACAAATGACAGGGCTCCCTTGAGTAGTCATGAATTTCACCCCCCTAAATGATTTCAAAAGAGATTAACTCCATAAAACTTAAGAACGAGGGTTGAATCTAGGGAGAAAGGATGCAAGTGGTAAGGGCAATGCACAAGAGCCTGCAAATGACATGAAAGCAGGGAATAGCTCTGTGATGCGGGACGGTAAGGCTAATACTAACGCTGAAGCTAATGGTGATGTGGCCCTGGTTAACGTTTTGGAGGAGATACAGTGGAGTTACCTAAGGATATCAAGCAATAATTGTCTTTAGCATTCACAAGTTTGCTTTTAATCAAAGAACTACGGAAACGGAAAGCCCTGTTAGAGTTACGGTAAAGTCCAGACAGTGGATTTCAACGCTGAGCAAGAAGCTAAAGGTGATTAGTCAAAACAAAAAAAATATTTGATCAAGAAGGGAGGTCCAAAAGAGAATATGTATTGATAATGTCCCCGAGGGAGACGAGGCGTTGTCGATGATTGAATTTGGGGAGAAACTGCTTCGTGATATGTTGGGCACCCCCCAGACTATCGCGCTGGACATTGAAAGACCATGAGCTCTAGCTTCTGTGGGTGACAGTTTAGATTAGTTTTGTTTATTTCTTTTTTAGTGTCATGCACAAGTTTTGACTCAACTTCAAGTCATAGTAAAAGGGTGTGAATACATTAGTGGGTGAAGGGCAATATCAAATTTGATTTGGAATGCAGATAGTGACATCACAAAATGCCTTTTGTTAACAGCCGTTCATAAAAAGTAGCCACATAAAAAGGCATTCTGGAATTTAAGAAAAATATCTGCCAATAGTCATGAACAACACAATCTCTAATAAAAACTACAAATTGATTGTAGACCTTGGTAACCCATTCAGTGTGTCCAGTCAAAGTGTTGAGACAGGCACCGGCTGCCAGAGCCCAGACCTTCACACTGAAGTCTGCAGAACCGCTCACCAGCACGTCCATCTCATCATTGTAGTCCACACTGAAAACTGAGCAGACAAAGACCAAATTACTGTATTTTTATTTTCTGCACAATAAGGTGCTTCGGATTATAAGGTGCACCTTCAATGAATATAAAATGGGATGTGTGAACACTACAGGGGTAGACTTGCTATGCGTGAGAAGAGTTGATTACATACGGGCATTGCATAACTTGCATCCTGGGTATTTTACATTTCCAAAATGGCGAGAAACAACAACGACATATGCGATAATAGAAACGAACACAGGGGAGTGAACTGGGGTGACGATGAAACGTCAGCCCTGAAAACTATTTGGGCTGACGGGACCATCCAAGCCCAATTAGAAGGATCCAGGAGAAATAAAGCGGTGTTTCAATCCTCAATTTCCATTTTTCCTTTCTCTCTCTCATCCTTTTACGGTGTCTGATAGACCACAGCGTTGATTTGTCTGGAGAAGTATAAACCATGGTTTTTCGATATGTCACAAACATAACGGGGAAAAGGAAGTACACTTTACGCATGCGCATGTTTTATTTCCATAGTATTCCATCGTATTGCATGGCCGCAGAAGCTGCCGTGTGAACGCAAGTGGGGGTGCACCAGGGTAAACACGCTTCTCTTTAGTAAGCAGCTTTATACGTGTGAACGCTCCACAAAATTTACACTGGTGTAAGATATATCGCAACAAAATACATCGATGCAGCACCGATGCAAATGTGTGCCATGTGAACACCCCTTTTTACACTAAAAACGGCTTCTATAACGTTTAACCTTACAATAGCAATTTATTCAAAACATGTAAATTATTGTTTTTATGCATTTATTTTGCTGCTTGGGCCCTAACGAGTAACTGCACACTAGAGTCGGGGAAGCAGGAGGGACACCAACACCTAATTCATAGAAATGGAAATAATGAAAGGTGACATCAGTGCTGCTTAATGTTGTTCCTTTCCCCAGCTTTGCAAGACTGGGCTTAATGTTGTGATCCGCTCTGAAATGTCCTAATTGCCCATTTTTGTACATAAGGAATGATTTTTGCCAACGGAACAAAGAATTAAATAAATTAATTAATAAATTAAAAAATCGGTCCACAGCAAGCCTGTGTCCTCAACCAACCTGCTCCAGTGTGGCCACGGAAGTGCTGAATTTTGGCCCCTGTGCTCCATTCCCAGCATGCAATAGTGTTGTCAAAGGATCCAGTCACCAGCTTCTGTTCATCAAACTTCACGGTGGCACAGGTGTGAGTCTGAATTCCATAAATGCATTGACCAGTCCGTACATCCCATAATTTTGCAGAGAGATCATCAGATCCTGTAAAGTAAGACAACATACAGTTAGTTTAGTCACAGTATGACTTCAATAATATACTATGCGTTCCAAATTATGATCTCTGATTATTATAGTCTATGCCAGGGGTTCCCAATGTGTCGTTTTTGATCGACCAGTAGACCGCGAAGGGGCTGTCAGTTGATTGCATAGCATCAACTCAATCACTGCCAGCCCTCCCAGTTTGCATTGTCATGCATAAAAATCTGTGTATCATTCACTGAAAATTAATGTTTTCTCGGTGAACTGTGGATTGCCACAGCAACAGCGTTTCGCAAAGACTCAGACATTCCACCATCATAAGGGCTAAACACTCTTGCAAGCAAAAATGGAGTAAATCTCGTTATCCCGCAAGAGGAAAACATCAAAGAAAAATAGATTTAGTTCCTGTTGCCAGTAGGTGGCGCTATCACTGTGATGAAAAATAAATTCGTCCCTGTCTTCAAGCCTAGACTTTCACAAATGTTGACTGTATGACTGGATATGAAAACAGTTTTAAAATAGGCCATTCATTGAAGGTGCACCTTATAATCCGAAGGGCCTTATAGTGCAGAAAATAAGGTACTGTATATATATCAAGTGCGTCATTTGTCGTCGTTGTTTTTACACATTGGAAATCACTATAAACTAAGCAACAGCATACCTGTGCAGAGAAGACCATCCTTATAATAGAGAGCATACACACGAGCACTGTGGCCAATGAGTGAGGATGTCTCAAAGGCCTTCTGATCCTTCAGTTGAACCATACGCAGTTTAGCTTTAAGGTAGACACCCTTCCAATGGGATGCATCCTGAATGGACTCGTCAATCCTCCAGCCCAGCTCCCGACAAACGTTCTGCCACACTTCTGTGCATGAATTTATCACCTAAAGAGAGATGGACACTTGTTAAAAGGTTTGAACAGTCTAAAATGACTGAAAAGAGACATGAAAACATCCAACAAATTGATTTTAATGCAGTGCTTTACAGTTACAACTGTGTGGATATGTGAAAAGTGTGATACTTGTACAAAGAGTATCCCAATACTAATGATACATCCATCCATCCATTTTCTAATCCGCATATGCTCACAAACGTTGCAGGCGTGCTGGAGCCTATTCAGGTGTCTTCGGGCAGTAGGCAAGGTGCACCCTGAACTGGTTGTCAGCCAATTACAGGGCACACATAGACAAACATTCCGCCCTCACAATCACACCTAGGGACCATTTGGAGGGCCCAATCAACTGGTTAGTGCATCCGCCTCACAGTGCAGAGGTGCAAGGTTCGATTTCGCCTCCGGCTTTCCCGTGTAGAGTTTGCATGTTCTCCCTGTGCCTGCGTGAGTTTTCTCCAGGTACTCTGGTTTTCTCCCAAATTCCAAAAACATGCATGGCAGGTTAATGGAACACTCTAAATTGTCCCGAGGTGTGAGTGTGAGCGTGGATGGTTGTTTCTTCTATGTGTGCCCTGCGATTGGCTGGCAACCGGTTCAGGGTGTACCCCGCCGACTGCCCGAAGATGGCTGGGATAGGCTTCTGCCCGCCCGCAGCCCTCATGCGGATAAAGCGGTTCAGATAACGGATGGATGGATGGATGGATGGATGGAATTTTCAATACCGCTTATCCTGAACAGGGTCATGTGGGGGTGCTGGAGCCTATCACAGCTGACTTCGAGCAGAAGGCAGACTACATCCACCCTGAACTTGTTGCCAGTCAGTCACAAGGCACTTACAGAGACAAACAACCATTCACACCAACCTTCACACCATCACTGAGTGCTAATCGATCCCTTCAAGATATTTCTTTGACATAAATGATAAATTTCCTATTATCAACAGAATTGAACTGAATGGGAGCTATGCGCATTAATTGAAGTCGGGGTCTTCTCCTCGCAAACTTGGAAATTGACCCTCATGCACATACCAAGTGGCTCCAGTGGAAAAACGGACTCATGTTGTGATATGTGCCAGTGCAGTGCCAGACTATAAATGTTGTGTACAGATGTGTAAAAAGTAATCATCTTAAATGTGTTCTCATTTGGCTTTCAATTTCATACATCTTAAAAAAAATTGCTGTAATATTTACTTTGTTCCACTGCTTGGAGACTAAGCAGCAACAGAGTAAAGTCTGTGGATCTAACCAGCGCAGCAAATAGAAAGCCAGTTCCAGCGGCAGGAGTCGCAGAAAGTCACGTTTGAGGAGTGCCTCCAGGCCATTTGACAAATGACGAAGCTGGGCTGCACCGCTAAGGGATATAATGTGGTCTAAAGACTGGTTTCGCTGCTGGTCATTTAGTGTGAGGAAAGTGGTCGAGACTGACTCCAGCCACCTCTGGAAATCTGTTCTCTCCATGAGCGCTCATTAGAGCAACCAGCAATCCCTAGAAGAAGAAAACAGGGTCATAGATTAGTATTTCAGTTCCACTCAATGTTTCGTTTTTATCTGTAAAACATTCACTGCATCATTCATAATCATGACACGATAAGCTCAACTCATCAAGTCCAAACACTGAAAGGGTAAAATGTCCCAACCCAACATAAATTTGTAATTTGTGCAGGACACACAGTTGAAGGCGTTCCTGGATAGAGGTGGAAGTTGAGAACCGAGAGATTTCCTGTACCAGTATAGTGGAGTGTGATCATATTACAATATGATTCGTGGTATTATAGAAAATGGACTGTTATTTTGATATGTGGGTTTGGTATCGGCGTATCAGTGGCAACTCCTGCGTCGCCTTTGCCTTACTTGGGCTTGAGAGCGCCGCTACCACATCACACACATTTTGGGAGCACAGGCCATGAAGTCAGCGGCCTTGAGGGGTTCAAGGAGTGAGGTTTACTAAGGTACACTCCCAAAGAGTAAAATGGCGTACTTTACATTGATTTCGCTCTGTTGCTATGTGTAGCATCCGAGGATGTCACTCTGTAAGCATGACAAATGGATTTACACTCGATGCAATTGTTTCATGAATGTAATGTTTGGTTATTCTTGGATCGATTAGTTGTGCCTGGAGAGGGACGGATAGTTGACATCATCTTGTCTTTTGCCAACGACAATATTTTTTGCCATAACACAACCAGCAAGAATTTTCAACAGACGATCGAAATAAGTAGCTTACGCATGAATCTTTGTCATTTGGCACACCACCACTGACCGCAATGTTGGTGCGGCAAGTGATTGACAAATCAAGGTGGGGAGACTGAAACCGTCCAAAAAAAATTGTAACATTTCTTAAATGTTGATAGTGACATTGCACATTGCCAAAATTGCAAACAGTCATTCAAATGTCAGGAGAAAACACAAGCAGGCTTAATCATCTAAGTTCATGACCATTTACCCCTCTATGAGCAGTCACCTTATCGTTGTGGAGGGGTTTGTGTGTCCTAATGTTGTCTGGGGCTTTATACTCATGGCAGGATTATCCATGGCAAAAAGGTTCTAGTGCGGGACCAGACAGAGCACAGCTCTAAACACCTCTATGACATGTACGGGCAACTTTTTTTCATCAGCGTTACTCAGGGGCCACATGGGACCACATACTTCCGAACCAGATATTTCACAAGAATGCAATTTAAGATATGAACAAAATACACGCATTTGTGCAAAACATTCATTTAAAATCCACGTATCCTCACAAGAGTCACGGGCGTGCTGGAGCCTATCCCAACTGTCTTCGGGCAGCAGGCGGGGGACACCCTGAACTGGTTGCCAGCCAATCCAATCGCAGGGCACACATAGCCGAACAAACATTCGCGCGCACAATCGCACTTAGGGAGAATTTCGAGCTCCATTAACCTGCCATGCATGTTCTTGGAATGTGGGAGGATGTGTTCCGCCGTACTTAGTACCATCATTCCATCATGTTGCATGTCAGTCCTGAGTTCTGTGAAGTGATGGTTCTTTTTGCTCTGGCAATCATCGATACTCGCAAGATTTACCGCTTAAAAGATGTCATCAAGGTTGGCACCTGGCAAAGCTATGTAACTTCAGGTTAGTACACCTGAAGTTATCGCCTATCACAACAGCAACTCAGAACTAAGCTAGGGATTTACATATTGAATATGTATCTCCACTAAAGACATTCATTTCCTTTGTCCCAGCAAGGGATCTGCGACCTCAAACTGATTAAAAACAGATAAAGGTTGAAAGCTGAACCAACATCCCGAAACCAATCCACTTACAATCCGCGCCGCGAATGTCGGTTGGTTAACACCCCTGCTTTGCCTGCTACATTAAGTACTATCAATAGAATAAACTTACTAAATCAAACCAAGTAGATTGACGTTCCCAAGGATGCCAATTTGCATACTGACAACGTAGCCATGCACCAATTGTTGTTGGAAAATTACGAGAGCAAAATTGACAATTCTGACTTTTTCAGTAAGTACAAACTCCACGTAGATCCCCAGATGCAAAATCGAATATGATCCAAATTAACTCATGACGCTGAAATTACGACCATTTATGAAATCCAGCAAAATAGAACAGCCCAAACCCAGATCAGGTGGTCGAAGAGATCCTCCTCGAAATCCACACCCCTGACACCTCTTCGTCTTAAGATATGCATCCCTTTGTAATGTATCAACAAGCTCTATTTGGAGGGTTTTTTTTCTTTTGTTCTTTAATCTCTCCCTTTCATGTTAATTTTTCCCCTTGCCTTTTAAGGCCTTATATTCGTCTCATAGCAGTGCAATACACCACATATAGTAGATTTGTTTAATTGCATGCCTTAAATCTCAGGACCACGCCCTTTTCTCAGTTAGGTGCTACAAGAACAATCACCGACTGTTTTGTTTTTCCCTTCCTTCCTTTCTCTCGTTTGCTTACATACACATATTTAACACCACACATCTAGCTACATACACGAGTCACATCACTAAAGGTGAGTGGTAGGCACCAGCTCTATGTCCTGGTTGTTGCATTGTTGTGTTGCTTAGATACCTGCTTATACCCTGACAGGAGATGTCGCCCTGAAAATCACCGAAGATTGGTTCCTGGCGGCAAACGGGGGGTCTGTAGTAACTATGGCTCCACAACCATGCAAGTCCATCTTTCTCCTCCACCCCACTTCGAAACAAGGTCTTCTCTATGTGATCTGCCGAGTGGAATGTTGTTGCAAATATGATAAAATAACATAATTGTTGAAGCCATAATGTCCATTATCCATCTTTAAGTAAAGACATAATGCTTTACGAAATATTTATAACTTCATCACGGATACACTTCCATGTGTGTTAACGTAAGAAACAACATGAGCGGCAAGCATGGAAGTTTACGAGGCTAATTCAGACAAATAGGAAAATTTGCTTCTAAAAACCGGCCCATGGAAATCAGGCAAAGGAATAGGAAGTCTCATTTGGAACATGATATGTAGTGGGCTATGTCTATGAATATGCATGCTTTCACGCTAAGGGGTGAACCATTACCCCTCCCTAGTGGCTTTTTGATTGCTTCAGTTGCTCTTCCTTCTCTCAAACTCATTCCTCTGGGTTATTAGCGCTCTGTCGCTTACTTTACAGATACGCTGCAGTACTCTTCGAAATAAGGGCAACCTGACATGATCTCCAGCAGCTTCCATCACTTTGAGTACGGAGGACCACCGGGTGGCAACTTTTCTGGGTTTCTCCACTCCCCCACTTTTATCTTTTTCCCCATTTTCAACTGGCTCCTCCTCCTCTTGGGCAATCGGCCCCCATCAGGGACTTGCCCCCCCTCTCGGGTCCCACACCCGGTATGGTACGACTCTCACAGGTGACACGCGAGGTTCACACCCAGTGCGGGCCCCAGAAGGGCCCTCGCCTGATTATTGTTTAAGGATTGTTGTGGGGCGGCTACTCCCACTGCCCTCCGTTCCAGCGGGGCGAGCGCTGACCCCACCTCCTTCCCCGCCGGGTGGTGGGCATTTAGCCGCGTCTGGGGCCCAAGAGCCCCGGCGTTTCCCCTCTCGCACCACTCGGAGGCATCCCACCACGTGAGGGTTCAACTGGCTCCTAATCATGACTCATCACCATCATCATCATCATGAGCCAAGTGTGACCCTCCTTCTACCAGAGTAAATGCACCCTTGCGATAACCTAGGTTTAAATCTGGTGCATATTTATATTTGAAAGAACAACCTGGGCTTTGTATGCTTCATACACAGAGTCTCATTATTCACCATTCATACACCCATTTCTCATTCATCTTGGTTAGTTTTTAGATGTTCACCTTATTCATCTTTGTCTACCTTCTTTTAGTTTACAGACGTATCTGATCTTTGATATAGTGTATTCGGGTTTGCTCAGTTTGGTCGAAAACCGGTTTTCGGTCATAATCCGAGGCGTAAAAATCTCGAATTTTCTTTGGTCGATAACAGAAACGTTCGAAAAACAAGGTTTGACTGTATTTCATCTCATTCAATAGTCTTCCATGTCATTGATATGATTCCATATTATTCAGTATCTTCCCACAATATTCCCTACTATTCCACCCCCATCCGTATTATTCGAGATTATCCCACATCCCATCATTCAACATTATCCAATGTACTTGCAAATCATTCAACATTGTCTCATATTATTACTATTGTTATTACCACATATAAAAGACTAAATATCTAATATCTGTTGGACCTGTCAAATTATGGTAACATTCATTCATTCATTCATCTTCCAAACCGCTTTATCCTCACGAGGGTCACGGGGGGTGCTGGAGCCTATCCCAGCTGGTAACATATTTGTTTTTTTTCCTGGGTAAGTTTTTAATTTATTATGCAAGTGTATTAAATGTAACGTTTATAGGTTTTTCTTAGGATATCAAAGGTGGAACTTTTTTTTTTTTGCTTAAATAGGTAAGCATTGAATATAAACACTTCCATTGTTATTTGTTTAGGGATGGAATTGATCATTCTGGTTGAGGGGAAACAAGTCCATAAAGTAAACACTGACTTTTAGGTGAAATCTACTATATTGCATTACATTCATTGCTGAACTTTTTTTTATTTTCGTCGCTCAGCCTTTCCCCGATTAAAACATGTTTCCCATTGACTTCAGACCCTGTATGTTTTGGTAATAAACACGTTTTACACAATATTTCCAAAAGTAATTTTATGAATATTAGATGGCTACATGTATTATCAGTGTTTGGCAAGGGACAACGTTGGAGTGCAAGACAAGGCTTCTGGTTTGAAATTACAGTCCTATGAACACTGTGCAAAACTACTGATGAACTTCAATGATAGATGAATTACATTTCCGGGCTATTTGTCAAAGTTGATTTTCCATAACTGGTAGTAAAATGTTACTTCGGAAAAAAAATGAATGCTTGAGTTATCCTTTCAACATTTTACCGTGGGTACCATGACATGATAGATCACATAGCAAACACTGTCATGTGATGAAAACTATTAGTTCATGACATGATTGTCGCCACGCGGGTGTGCGCTCGCAAATGCAGGATTAACGTGACCAGTGTAACGTAAACAGTTCTACAAAGACTATTTTCCCGTCAGCAATAATATAATAAAACACCATATAATGTAATCGTTTAACAGTGAAAATGTTTATACAAAGCATGTACTAACCGGACTGTAGAAATCCTTTTCACCATCTTTCTGCCATAGTTCATTTACTGATATAAGTTATCTGCTGGAAGGTAACCGGGCATCAATCAAGTTGAAATGCTTGTTGAACTAAGCTAGCTTCGCTGCTATCGTTAGCTATCCACCACGATCGAAGGAAGTATTCTCTTCTGACAGAAAACGTCACAGAATGCATCTAGTAGCAAAGCGCTTCATACATTTCCAGGTGCTATGCTAGCAAACTACATTCGGTGAAGTCTAGATATTTTTGTTCAAGTAAGGTGAACTGTTTCAACTGGCTACTGTTGCGGATGTTTTCATTGGAACAGCAATCTTCTTCTACCGACTGGCAGATTCGTCACTGAAACTGGAGCTACGATCCGCGAGGGTGCCGAATTGTGGTCGGAGAGAAAAAGTGAAAGGAAGTGACTTTCTTGAAAAAAAAATATATGAAGAAAAAGGAAACAAGTACATTTTTGCAGATATTGACAGTTGCAACAGAGATAAAATGATTCTCCCTCTCTTTCACTCTCTCTCTCTCTGCCCCTCCCTCCCTCCATCTCTCTCTCTCTCTCTCTCTCTCTCTCTCTCTCTCTCTTTCTCTCTCTCTCTTTCTCCATCCATCCATTATCCGATGTGCTCTTCCTGACGAGGGACTCAGGAATGCTTGGAGTCTATCCCAGCTGACTTCAAGCAGTAGTCAGGGTACATCCTTTCCCGGTTGCCAGCCAAACGCAGGGCACCCATAGATAAACATTCACTCACAATCACACGAAGGGACAATTTGGAGCGGTCAATCAACCGATCATGCATGTTTTTGGAATGTGAGAGGAAACCGGAGTACCCAGAGAGAACCCACGCAAGCACGGGAAGAACATGCAAACTCCACACAGAAGGACCGGTGCCCAAAATTGAATCTAAAACATTTGCAGTGTGCACAATTGCGTAGAATATAAATGTAACACTCCTGGATGTACTCAAATACTGTATTACTGTACTGTATACTGTAAATGTCGAAACATTCTTAAATATCAGAAATACTCCCTCAAAGTTACCCGATGACTATTAAATCGATTATACACTGCCTAAGAGTTTCTGAGTATCTTTAAATAACAAAATAATGTCTAAAGGTAACCCAAATAATCATTGGTCTATTCAAAATAGGTGCTTGATTAAAGAAACTTGAATTCTCTTAAAAATCCGAAAAAGTCGACTCATTAACGACAGATTCAGAATGTACTGAACACATAAAATTGTAATACAATTAATGTATGAAATGTAAGAATTGGATGAATAAAAGATTGAAAACAATTCCAAATGGATTGTACTAGCAACTGTACTTAACATTCATTCATTCATTCATCTTCGAAACCGC
>CAAKHF010022843.1:0-30110 GCA_901007745.1 Hippocampus kuda | reverse complement strand
TCAAGCAGTTCTTTAATTTACCAACAGCAAAAAAAAAGAAAAATATGTTACTATGTGTAGTTTAGTATTTACAATAAATCAATAAACCAAATCTTTATTAAGTGACTGTATTACTGGTATATATATATATATATATATATATATATATATATATATATATATATATATATATATATATATATATATATATATATATATATATATATATATATATATATATATATATATACATTTTTTTTTTTGTGAATTAGAGAAGATCATCCATCCCTTTAATAATCCGCTTATCCTCACAAGGGTTGCGGGCCTGCTGGAGCTTTTCTCAGCAGTCTTCGGGCAGTATAGGCAGCGTGCACCCGTTTGCCAGCCAATCGCAGGGCACACATAGACAAACAATCATTTACACTCACAATCGCACTTAGGGACAATTTAGAGTGCTCCATTGACCTGCCATGCATGTTTTTGGAAAGTGGGAGGAAACCGGAGTACCCGGAGAAAACCCACCCAGGCATGGGGAAAACATGCAAACTCCACACAGGAAGGCCGGAGCACGCATCGAACCCATGACCTCTGCACTGTGAGGTCCACGCGTTAACCAGTGCGACCACCGGGCCGCCCCAATTAACCAATTATCTAATAAAATAGTTTTAGCATTGATGTGTTTTTTGTTATTATTTTTTTAAATATTATTATTTACAACACATTAACTCACCAAATTGTTTATTTTACTAATTCTTTTCTTCAAAATAAATCAATTTACCAGGCGAATGAATTCTGAAAACATTTTAACCAATGGAAAACAGCAGTGAACTTATTCACTATTCTTGTATTGCGGGTGGGCCGCATGTGTGTCATTCGGGCCCTACTTTGCCCACTCCTGATTGAACCCCTCTTGTCCCCTATTACCTCTGTGCAAAGCATGACCCTGCCAAGATTGATGATGAACACCCCCAACAGCTCTTCGTCCTCCTCTTTCCAACAGGGCGCATAGGCCGCCATCATTGGCAAGACAAACAGCCATCAAAAGCCATTAACTTTTTTCTCCACCATTAACAATTAGATGATCTCATTCCACAGTCCTTGGAGCTAAAGTGGAGCTCCCTTTTAATGCGCTGCAGCTTCTTCCAGATACACTCTGCATGCTCCCGATATGTGAATACCACCCCAGCGTACTGTTTCACACTGTGAGAGCAGACATATTAGGAATTTCTGTTCACAAAATAAAACAACTTCCAGGTCCCCTAACATGAAGTTTGTAATATACTTTTGCCAAAATACCCCAAGGATCAAAAATTATTGCACACTCAACATGTTTTAGGGGCCGAGCTCATTCCACTGCGTTAACTGCTGAGCCAATGGCAAGTACAGCTTTTCTTATCATGACAACTGACTCTTTCTTGTCATTTAAGCATATGCGTAACAATGCCTGCTTGTTTTCCCAGGGTGTAGGTTGAAAAGTGCAAGTGCACGTAAATACACCCATCCATCCATTTTCAACACCGCTTATCTTGATCAGGGTTGCAGGAGGGTGCTGGAGCCGATCCCACCTAACTTCGGGTGAAATGCGGACTACCCGCTGAACAGGTCGCTTTTCAGTCGCGGGGCCCCGTAAATGCAACAAAAGCATTTTAACTAGTAGAGACAACAGTTCATACTACTGTGGCACATTGTCACCAAACATAAATACCCGACGACATCACCAAGCAATCAATTATCAGAAGCTAACATTGTTATGAATACATTAAAAAAAATATCAATGCAGTTCTTCTTGCCTTGCGGATCTTCTCTCAGTGAGGCTGAACATTAATTGGGTGGAGAAATTGTGTGGACAATTATGAAAATTATGTTATGTAAAGTGGGGCAGAAGTGCAAAAAGTTTGTTCACTGGCACTCATTCAGAAACACGATTTTGTTTTTCTCTTGAGTTTCAAGTAAAAATTTGAGTTATGGACACTAGCTAAGGTGACAGCGATTTCACAACAAACAGAGGTTTGGCAAATAGTGAGCAGTTCTTCACAAAAGAAGCTAAATGCTTGTTTCAAAATGCAACCAAAGCATATTAACTTTGTCTCTCGAAATTCAGCTAGCTTAATGCTGGCACACAATGAAAAACTAACCATTATTTGAACACAAGCTGTAACAACTCATTCATACTGTTAAAAAAACAAACAAACAAAAAACCCTTTTTTTTTTTACTTAATATTATTGCAGCTTAATTCAGACAATCTTCTTCTGCGTTTTATCCTCAAATTTACATTTTTTTATGTCTGCACTATACCACCCCCATTGTGGCGAAGGCACACACATCAGAATGAGCAGCACCATGTACATTAAAGTATCATGATGCACAAACTGTTCATTTCTTTACATTCCATTAATTGAGGTAATTACAGTATAGTGTCATAAAGTTCAATGCTGTACAGTGATATCTTTGTTTTTGTAAAACACATTACAAAAAAACGTTAGTGTTTTTGGGAGCTCTGGAACGGATTATTGGCATTATCAATCATTTCAATGGGGAAAGATGATTTATGATAAGAGTGGACTGCACACATGAAACAAATTAAACTTGTAAGTCAAGGCGCAACTGTAAACATGTACAAGCAATTAAAAAGATGTCTGGATGAATGTTCCATATGATGTTCCCTTTAAATGATGAGCACACAAATTGGTGCATCTGGAAAGTAAGGCCATACTCAGAACCTCCACCTTAATTACATATTAATCAGCTGATTTAACTGCACCTCACTGCCCACAGCACGACTAAAAGCATTATCGTGTTTTATTTGATTTGTTTGTTAAATCGCAGAGAAACGTGCCTTTGACGTCGTTCGCTCCCCAGGTCAAACGTTGGCCGTCGTGCCGTAAATAACGGCGCCCCGAGGGGCTCCGAGCCAGCATTTGAGCTGCTGTTGTGTTACGTCACCTTGTCACGCCGGAGTTCGGCTCAGTGGCGTGGTGGGGAGCTGCTCCGTGACCTCTTTCACATACAAGCTTTAGCTCCAAGTAGCATGAAGTGGCTCTGCCCTTTTATATGAAAGAAACTGGTGGGGTACAAACCACGAAAACTACAATATTTTGTTGTCCATGCTCACGTCAAACTGTGGTCTTTGTGTCAGTCTTTGTGTTGCTAGGTAGAATTCAAAAAGGAACAACCGTAGGTCCCCTTAAAAAAAGGAAACAACAGCATACATACGCCAGTCATCCTGACTTTGCTGTTTCCATAGTTAATTGAGGCAAAGAGCTAAGCTGCATTGCACAGAAAAGTAAGCACAGAAAGTTGCAACAGGAACACAGCAAATGCATAATCCAAAAAAATTCATTTTAGTACTACAAACATTTAGAGAGGATTTTCTTTAAACGTATATTTATTTTGTAAATGAGTCATCCTTTACAAAGCCATCTGGTGGGCACTGTCCCACGTGTACCATGTTAAAACCTTTCAACTAAAATTGGAGATTTTAGCTTGCTAGCAATGTCGATCGTAAGAAGTGCCTTGATTCGTGGATGCACTGTTGCCAGTCAGACCAAACTGCCTCATACAACAAGGGAGAAAGATGAGACCAGATGCGTAACACAGAAAATGAATCGCTCAAAATGAATAATTAGCTCCTATTGTAGAACAGTGCCAACTACTGTAATACAGTAGTTGGGTAGTTTCCAATTTGAAACAGCAAGGCCAAAACACCAAATGTATCACATTTTTGGACATTTTCAGGGGAATTGTTTTGACTTACATATTAGTACAAATTGCATTGGTTTGAATACATTTGCAAATGACTGACTGTTCTGCAACAGTGCCATCTGCTGGTTATGGTGGGGCTCTGCCCCGAATGTAAAATCCCTAAACATCAAGTCATTTTGTAGTTGTTGACTGCATAGATATTTGACCCACATTAGTCAAAATAAAGTTTTCAACCCACAAATCGCTCCCATATATGTAATGTGCATTACAAAACCTATTTTTAACAAATAAGATTTATATGTCACAAATATGAAGTTGGTAAAAGTTTCCCGGTGTTAGACTAGATGATTCCGTGCAGGAGGGAAGATTTCCCCAACATAATGTGATGCGCACTATGGATCATTAAGCATTCTGATGTTCATTTGTGTATGACGCCTCATGTGTCTGCTGGACCTGACACATCGGCTAGATAAATGATGGGCTCAGCGAGGCAAACGAGCCACACTGAGAGAACGCCGATGCCATGCTTGTAAACAACGGCAAAGGTCAGACGAGTCGGTTAGATGGGGCGGATGTTTCATCGCGTGCCCTTTAACATGCTTCCAGATTCATCAATGCTATCAAGCAAAAGTTCTCCAGTGGGGGGCAGCACATTTCGGAACCATTTTGGTAGTCGTAGCAATTTAGGCTTTACCTGTAACTTAAAATGACTGTTTGAAAAAACAAAACAAAACAATAAAAGAGCAAATCAAAAATTAACAAAATGAGGTGCACCCCAACTTTTTTTCTACATTTAACCCCTCAAATTTTGGGGGTCAGTTTGAAACCACAATATACATATTCAAAGTCAGCGTGTTGGCAGTGCATGTGAGCTTGAAGCTTGTGTAATTCCAAAGCTCATTTTGAGGATTTGTGGCGGGCGAAGTCAAGGCTGAGTTGTCCGTGCCGCATGAGAAGTTTCCCCCAGTGGCCAGGCCCGCGGAGCAGAGCGAGCGCATGAGCGGTGAGGCTCTCCGCCGCTCGTGACGACTGCACCAAGAGACAGCTTTTGAGGGATCATGAATTATGAACAGCTGTGTGCCCATTCTCATCATTTTCACACGACGATTAGCATTTTCCCCTGGAAGTGGGTTGCTCATCATTGGTGCAGGAGTCAGGTTTTTTTTTTTTGTTTGTACTTTTTTATTGTTTCGTGTGTTCACACTTTATTGCTTGACATCCGAGCTATGATGTGGCAAATCGTCCACCTGAGAACTGTACATGTCGCACATTCGTCTCGCGCATAAATATTGCATTCGATCGTGCTGCTTTCAACAAAAACGCTGCAATGTGGACATGAACAGGCTCAAGCCTTGATGGCGTTCTTAGGAGAATCTTATTTAGAACAATTTTTGAATTTTTATTTACTGCACGTGTGCATCTCTCAAGGAAAAGATGATTGGATGTGTAGAGTATGTATCTCAACACATTCAATGCGATAAAAATTAAAGTGGGGGTCTTTGAAAGTGGAACGATTCGATTCGATTCAGTGGGATTACTCTTTGATTTTGGTACTACTCAGTTCAAGAGGGTATGACGCAATGAGTTTCTTGCCGTTGTTTTACATTTACACAGATTTATAGGTACATGGGCTGCAATATGATATTCAAGGACGTGACTTTTAAAGGTGAATGATTTGATTCCGTTTGATTCGATGCACTCACATCTTGTAAAACAAAACTGATTTTCAAATTCAAATAATTTTTTGTTACGCTCCAATGATTTACAGTGAATCAATTAACCAGATGAATTAATTCCAAATTAACCCTTTCCGGGACAGCGGTTACGAGAGTGGACAGTTTATCATGTTATCAGGTGACATGGCGCATGAAAGGGTTAAAAGAGAAATAATTGAAAATCTATTGGCCGATTAAAGCTCCTCTCCTCATTTCAGGATAGTCCATTGGAACCAAGATGTCACAAAATTGCGCCAAAGCAATACTTATATATTGGATAGGGCTTTGGCCTGAATTCAAAAACAGCTGTTTTTCAGCTACTAGGGATATGTGGGGAGCCCCCTCGTGGCCAGGGAGCCCCAAGCAGCCACTTAGTTGGCTAATGCCTTTGGGCCAACTCTGGACGTGAACACACAAAGCGTAACACGTCGCAGTGCCTGCCAAGCATTTTCAGAAACTAAAAAGAAAGAGAATTTGGCATACGGGTCAAGAGAGCGATGCTAATTTTGCAAGCGCACGCAGCGAGACGGAGGAGCGCTAGCACGGCTTCATCATCATCATCAGCAGCAGCAGCAAGTCGCCGCACATCACATCAATAGCGGCGTGCGGCTCATTAGCTATGCAAGTACTCAAGCGTACATTTTACCGTCACATGACGTCAAAGACGTTGAGCCAGAGCCTCCTGAGGCGTTGTCGAACCGGGGAGAATCTATTTCAGGCGCCTATCCTGGATTTATGGCTGGCGACCTTTTATTAATCGGGCTGCAGTGGGGCTTTGAGGCCGAGCCAGCGGCACGGAGGAAAGACAGAACATTTTAACATTCTTGGCTGGAAACAATCAATATGCAGCAGTACGCACCAGGGAGGGGAAAAACGCTTAGATGCACATTTTCCAGGCTCACTCTCACGGCTCCATTCAAAATCACTCTGTATTCACGATACACAGTAGCTGTCTGCAATAAACGATCTGAAAGCAGTACTTCGGGATAAGTACAAGTATACTAACAGAAAATAACATTGGTATGAGAAAAAGTCACCTTGTACAATTTTCCTTGAATAAAAGTATTTATGTGTCTTAACATTTGATGTACTTGAGTGACAAAAGTAATTTGGTCTGGACATTTTTTTAACAGTTTTTCTCAATGTGCTAACACTTTGTTGCCACCATATCCGAGCTAATGTGAATACAACTGATTTGATCATTTAGAACAGAATGCTCTTTTTTTTTCACATTTGTGTACATTTTTACAGTACACACGCACATCCATTATCTGAGCCGCTTCTCCTGATGAGGGTCGCGGGATGTGCAATGCATTTTAATGTAATCATTTTTTATGTATTTATGTATTTATTATTATTTTATTTTTTTTGCTGTATTTTATTCGGTGGATGTGTTAACAATACATTTTACTATGTAAAAATCCCAATATAGTGACAAGAGAGTAGGGGATGAGTGAATAATTATGAACACAGCGTTTTGAATCATACACTTATTCCCTACTCCCTAGCTACTCCATAAGGATTTTTAGTGGAATCCGAACCAAACCATAGTCCACCACATATATAGAAAACACCTAAACGTCTCTCAGGACAAGGATTTTTGCTTAATGAAGCACAAAATGTTCCTCGTTTCTTTGACTGTTTCAATGAAAGCATCTCGTGCGGACACGTCCACCAAGGCTTTCTTTGTTCCCGACGCGTCGTACCGCATTACATTGATCTCACCGCGCCATGCACAATTTATTTGACTTCATTGTCCTCCCACTCGCCTCGTGTCAGGCGTGCGCTAAACACTTTGGTGTCGCATCCCGATCCGTGTTTGCACTGAGTGGTACACTTAAATTACCAGGAGTGTAAACGTACAACATGTATTTGTATTCCGGTGGTTAGGATGAGACGTTTGGTGAGCGGTCAGCATCTGGCAAGTGGACGTTATGGCCTGTTTTTGGCTGCCAACCAGTCCAGGGGATACCCCAGCCTCTTGCCCAAAGACACTTGGGAGAGGCTCCAGGTCACACGTAACACTAATGGGACAAGCGGCATACAATATACACTGAAAAACTGCTGCACTGTTTGCCAAACCCATTTGCTGGGTTTTTGAGCAGCATGTGTTACTTTTACCCAAGGTTGGGTTCATTGTTTTGACCGATCAGATTGGGTTGAAGATTGAATTTAGGCACGTTCAAGATCTGAATCTGGGTGTCAGTATGGACACAGTTTTTTGTTGTTAAGTAACATCGCTGACCTTGGACACGGGATTGGAGTTCCAATCCCGAAAAGCGCGAACGGTAAATTGGGTTCTTGGGCTTCACGCCAAGGGTGCCCATCACGTCGATCGCGATTGACCGGTATCACCAATGGCACTGGCAAAAAATGGCAATCTGGAGGGCCGAGAGAAGCATTGTAAAATGGTTTATGTGTCTCTCTTGTGTCGTTCATCTTAGGGGCCGTTATGGCGGTTGTTCATCACGGCATGCATGTGCAAGTGCGTGCGTATGCACACGTGCCCAATTGCAGGAGTTTGGTTGATCGAAAAGTAGATCTTAGGTCAAAAAAGTTTGGGCACTCCTGCTTTAGGCCACATGCTGATTCCAAGCCACTGCTGCTTTTCAGCCTGGATAAAAATGCGTGGGTTGCATCAGGAAGGGCAGCATGTATAAAAACGTTGCTATGCGACTCCGGGCCAAAATATTTCTTCTTTCTTCTTCTCAGAAAATGTAGGTAAGAAAATCAGTTTTGTTTTTCATCACAGCTAAACTGATAACATGGTCACCAATTTCTTGGTAGCTTTAACTCATCCGTTTGGGTAGTTTTTATTCCTCGTTGGATCAAAATCTGAACTCAATGTGCTGGGTCAAATCATCAACCCAATGCACTGGGTCTAAATTATCCAGCATTGTGTCAGTCCCTTTTGGACCCAACACTGGGTTTAAAATTTCATCCAATTTGGGTTACTTTTAAACCAGCAGTTTTAAGAATATTGAAATTTAGGTGGATGGTTGCATGGCAAGTTCGATTGATGGATGCTTGCTCAACAAATAGCAATCAATGTTTGGTCCACCTATTTGGTCCGCTACAATTATGGCTTGGAGTGCAACAGAAGTGTGGCAGGAAGTCATATGGCTCAGCTAGTTCACCAAACTTCAATGAACTGATTGGTGGGATCAATAACTTGATCAATAACGTGTGTGTGTGTGTGTGTGTGTGTGTGTGTGTGTGTGTGTGTCGTAGCATTCAACTGAATGTATCTCCTGTGTTTGCGCATGTGCAGGGAAGTAACGTGATGGAGGACCAGGATCTGCGAGACATCGGGATCACCGACCCAGGACACAGGAAGAAAATCCTGCACGCGGCACGTGGATTACCAAAGGTACTTCAATTCCAGCAAATAAAGACGTTTTTTTGTTGTTGTTTTTTTTGGGGTTGCGGGATGAATGTTCTCTGTTTCTGTGTGACGCTTTGAATTTATTGTCATGAGATTTATGGTGTCCACAGCATGCATGAGGAAGCAGTTATTTGACACTACTGTGCATTATGAATGATTTAAGGTGGGCTAAACATATACAGATGATCGGAGCAACTTTGAGCATTTTCCTGCTCTTTCGATCAATGTCAGCAAAAGCCCAGTTGATGAATGTCTGTAAAGGCTCATCCTGAGTTTGTGGTGTGGGGTGTGCTCAGAGTGATTTTTTTTCTGAACTGCTGGAAAAATGACAGCAGGGGAGTGGCTGCTTGAGGAATGAATTCTTCCAGTCCAAAATCACATTTACAAGAGCATCACCCCTCACTCTTTCCATCAATCAGAGTTCAGCGACGTCACATATTCAACTGTTGCCTGACTCATCGTTTTGTGTGCACCTCACCTAAATTTGGTTCGAGGAGGCCAGAGGACACTCACCTATGCTGTCCTTGCTGCAGGTCAAAGCTCTGGGCTGTGATGGTAGCACATCTCTGGCCTCGTGGTTGGACGGCCTGGGCCTGCACGAGTATCTGCCCAACTTCCTATCCAGTGGCTACCGCACACTGGAGTGTGTCAAGAACCTGTGGGAGCTGGAGATCATAAATGTAAGCGGGCATCAGTGAATGACACCTCGCTGTTTCAAAAACTGCTGTATGCACAAAAGTTGAAGCCACTTACCAGAAGAGGCTACTGACTGATGAGAAGTCTTTAGACTTGGTGAAGCAGCATGTGGTTTATTGTCTAAAGTTTTAAAAGAGATCAAAATGTCAGATATTTCCATCTGGATTGGATCCACAGTCACAATGCATTCAGAGAGTAGTCACACCCATTTTTGTATTCCAGACTTATTCCAAAACCGAAGAAAAATCATAATATTGCACATCATGAACATTTGTTCTCAAATATATTAGAACTGAAAAAACTAAGAAATCCCATGTATGTCAGTAAAAAATATGTTATTAATGCACCTTTAGCAGCGATGTCTAGTTCTTTTTGATGATCAGGCCACCAACTGTGCACACATCTTTGGGCCCAATCCTCTCCAAACAACGAATCGAAACCACTTTTGGAATAAGTCTGTCAACAAATTGTGGGAAAAAAAGTGAAGCACCGTGAATGCTTTCCAGATATTATTAGAAGCAGCTTTTGCCCGTCAAATTTTATGCAATTATTCAACTTAGTTGTCGAACCAAGATGAAAAACATCCAGCTGTCTATGGGTGCTAAACATACAACTGCGAAGCAGAGAAAGCTGAGACGTTTGTCCCGTCTCACCTGGCCTGGGGTAGTAGCACCGCCCATTATTTGGGAGGCACATGAAAAACAGCAACCATGAAAGTAAATGTATAGACAGACAGTAGCTCCTTTCTAACCAAGGTAAATTGAGGACACCCTGAACTCCGCTCTCTCACATTTGTGTTTTTACCCTTTTTCAAAGCCCTCCAAAAATGTTTTGCTTTGTGACTCACATCAGCTCGGGCTATCATAAATAATTTACTCTCTCTAGTATCATTTGTGGAGGCAATCACAATCAGCCATTGTAGCAAAAAATAGCGCAATCATGAATTTTATCCCATACGAGTGTTTCCTTTCGTTAGCGTGGTTGCAGCTGAGCAGAGGTTGAGAACACCAGTGTGTTGCCATGGTTACGTTGCACAGACTTTCTTTAAGCATCCTGTCTTTTTTTTCTTCTTCTTTTTCTTCTTACATCGCCGCCATGCTCTGCAGCATCTCGCAGCAAATCGAGCGTGGCCGTGACCTACAAACCGCTTTACGTTCCCGCACGCCATCTTAAGTGTTTTATTATTGGGGTTCACACGACCTTTAACCCCCATGGGAAAGCGAGACTTCCAGACCAGTTCTTGCCCGAGACGAGATGAATAATTGATGGCTTCAGACAAAAAGATACGCGCGACGGCGACGTTTGTTGTGGAGGGTCTAGTAAGCGGCAAATATAATTGCACGAGGAACTTTAATAACGGACGAGAGTGTGCTAATTGGCAATTAAGCAAATTTATGCGATAGAAAAGAGTTTTGACTCCTTACAACTAACAACCTCTGACGAGTATGATCACGGTTTAACAGGGAGGAACATGCTTTGAGGAGGCAAGTGACTAAAAGAGGATTGAACTACCGTACGGGGTGGGTTTCTTCACAGAAAAGTGGAAAGGCGTGGCGAGAAGTCAAATAAAAATCTGTGAAACTGGAGTTGAAAAGACAATACGATGTCAAATCTGCTACAGTATTTTGCGGTATCTCATTGGAAGAAGTGGATCTTATTCTGGTGCCTTGGGTAAGTAGGGCTGTTTAGGTTCGCGATGGATTTAAAATGGTTGCAGTTTGCTTCCCTGTGTGAACAATCGTAACTAATCTCATTCCAGTTGTTTAATTTAAAGCTTGACTTAGGGGAAGGCTGAAAATTTGTTAGTAGTCAGTTAGTTATGTGTATTGTAGATGCTGTGGTTAGTCAGTCAGCAATTAGCAGTCAGTTCGTTAACTAGGCTGCCAAGTTACTGTTCAGTCGGTTCGTCAGTTAGTTGGTCGGTCGGTTGGTTAGTCTGACAATTGATCAGTTACTGATCAGTTACTGATGAGTGAGACAATTGATTAGGAGTCAGTTGCTGCAGTTTGTCAACATCGTCAGACAGTGGGCTCCATTTTCGTAGACTAATCTTCATTTTTTCTCGTGCAGAGCAAATCTAGTTTATCTTGTTTGGGGATTTGGCAAACAGCGCTGTGCAATGCTGCGCGTTTCGGCAGACCAAAGTTGTTTTCTTTGACATGCTCCCGACGCACCCGACAGCTTGGTGACAGAAAGTGGACTGAACCTTAGACTATGGGTTCCCAACCACTTTTTTGGCTTGTTCAACCTTTTTGCTACACCATCATGAGTACCCTGTCACTCATATGTGTTGATGAGTTTCCATAATTAGAAAGTACAGTAACTTTAAAATAAATATGTTGACCAAAAACGCTAACCCAGGAATAAAACACTGAACATGAATAAGATTTAGACGCTCAGCAGTTTTTCTCTTGTTTTCAGTCAACTGAGTTTTAATGAGACACCTGAGTTGACACACAGCTGTTGTGATTTTGGCGCAGCTGTGCTAAAAAAGATTCCATATACCCCGTTGTAATGTACTCCCGTACTATAAGGGTACACGCCTTAGATCAGCTAAAGGCAGGTCTAAGTTGTGGCGCAGGTGGTTGAACAGAATTTTGGTGAATTTGATCCAAATGCAGGACAGATTCTGGTGGCACACATGGCCACAAATCATCACATTGGTAGGTGTTCTACGAGGGCTCACAGCAGTGATCTGTGACCACCCTGGATGACTTTACGTTAGCTGCATATGGAGGTCAGCTTACAGCTCCTCGGCGTGCTTTGAGCTTTTGCATGGACTGCAGCGAGTCTGCTTTGTGCTTCCACAATATCTTTGAATTCAAACGGAATGAGGTCAGATAAGTCGACTGGGTTCACTCCCACAATGGCGCATATACCCCTTTTTGGAAATACCAAAAGAAAGGAAAGTCCAACCATGCTCACAGTGAGACGTCATTTTGCGTGAGATTTAAGATGGGCACAAAAATAGAGCCCAGTGAGTTTGTCAGTTGTTAGTTTACTGTCAGTCAATGAGTCCATTGATCATTTAATTAATCGGTCAGTTATTAGTCACTAATTATCAGTGATTCGTCATCACTTAGTTCCTGTGTTACTTACTCCTTCAGTCAGTGATTTAGTGAGTCAGTTTCCTTGCCATTAAGTCAGGCAGTTTGTTATTTTTCAAAATGTCAATCAATCAGTCACTTGGTTGATTGGTCAGTCAGTTAGTCAGTCAATGTCTGACTGTGGTATGGCAACTGTTTGTGGCAGGACTGTGTTTCTTATTTTGCGAGTGAAATGGGCTCACTGTGTTATTTAAGCACGATGCACAAAGATGCTTCGTGAATTATGGAGCATTCCCGGGAAAGAGACAAGAGCGTACTCTAAACTGATGGTAAAACAGATTGAAGCTGAATTATTGATGGTCAGTCATGGGGGCGTGTTCCGTCGACTCAGTGGGTTTCAGAGGCCACACTTATGAGTTTTTGTTTGCAAATGGCTGCTCGGATACGCCTTGTTGGATTCTCTTTGCTGCCATAGGTCATCAGGGTGGGTCCGCTGGGTCACAGGAAGCGGATCATCGCTTCTCTGGCTGAGAGACCCTATGAGGAGGCACCCTCCAAGTCCCGACGCCTGTCTCCGATCATGGTGAGGACCATACTACTACTTCAAGTCCTCATGGCTTTTTGTAGGTCAAAATTTGAATATAAATGATTTCACATTGCTTCCATGTGAAAACAAACAACAACATAATTTTTCGAAGTCAAAAAGCAAAGCACTCAAAATTGGTAATTAAGGATCATAATGTCGTACTCAAGCACAGATTTTGGTGGCACTTTGAACAGTTGAAAAGGCAAGAAGTCAATTTCAGTTACCGTAGTTTTGAACACTTTCCTAAGTCTCTCTCTCTCTCTTTCTCTTTTTAACCCAATTTTTGACAATAGAAAAGCAAAAAGAGACAAACGGCCACCATTTGGTAGAAGCAGGGCTTTTTAAGACCAAAATAACATGCCAAAAGAAACTTTGCATTGTAGCCCGCAGCAAAAATCACTGTTGCATTTTTGAAGATAAATGTTGGATTGAGATCAGCAAAGCTGAAGGGCGACATGGCTGTCTAAACATTGTACCATCATGTGATGTTTGTTTTTGTGCGCCTTTTTATGCCTCACAGTTCCACGACCTCCTGTCCCAGACCACTTGCCCCTTGGGCCAGATGGACCCCTACACCAGTCGCTCCATGGACATGCTGCTGCCCCTGGCCGAAGCCGACCGGCGGCGGCGAGGAGGACTGGAACAGGACTGTAGCATCTCTTTGCGTTCCTACTGTGAGCGGCCGCGCTCTGTTGTGAGTTCCTCCTTCGTTTATGTCCTTTGATCGTTTCTTTGTAGAGATTTACAACCACTTACTGTCGAACTTTACAAATTTAGCACACTCCTGTTCAAACTTTTGTGACTAAAAACAAAACTTTTCCCACGATGACTGGGATCGATAAACTGGAGCACTCATTTCATTTATTTCTTTACTTTTTGTAATATCTCTTCGTGAGGCAATGTAAAAATTAACAACTGATTTTGTGTACCAGTATATAAGGTTGGCTGGTTAGCACGTCAGCCTCACAGTGCAGAGGTGTGGGATTCAATTCCGGCTCCGGCCTTCCTGTGTGGAGTTTGCATTTTCTTCTCGTGCATGTGTGGGTTTTCTCTGGGTGCTCCAGTTTCCACCAACTTTCCAAAAACATGCATGGCAGGCTTATTGAACACTCCAAATTGTCCCTAGGTGTGAGTGTGAGCACGAATGGTTGTTCGTTTCTGTGTTCCCTGCGATTAGCTGGCAACCAGTTCAGGGTGTCCCCAGTCTACTGCCCAAAGACAGCTAGAATAGGCTCCAGCACCCCCCGCGACCCACATGAGGGTAAGCGGATCGGAAAATGGATGGAGATATATATACAGTCATACCTCGGTTTTCGACCATAATCCGTTCCAGAAGGCTGTTCGAAAACCGATTTGTTCGAAAACCGAAACCATGCTCATTTAAAAAAAAAAAAAATCTTTATTGAACATGTCTGTTCACCATGGAACGCTCAACGAGGAGGCATCACTTCCTCGTCTACCCGAGGAAGCGTCACTTCCTCGTGTAAGGAAGGCGAGAGGAGTCAAGTGACGCATTCAAGTGCGCTCAGTTTGTTCGAGAACAGACATTCGGTCGTCAACCGAGGCATAAAAAACTCGAAATTTTTCCTCGAAAACCGATTTGGTCGAGAACAGAGACGTCCGAAAACCGAGGTTTGACTTTATATGTATATATATATATATATATATATATATAGAGAGAGAGAGAGAGAGAGAGAGAGAGAGAGAGAGAGAGAGAGAGAGAGAGAGAGAGAGAGAGATATGCACACACACACACATACAGTTAACATTTATAACAAACATAACAGATATAAAAGAATTATCATCATAATAATAATAACAACATGAATAATAAAAGGCAAATATATTTGTTGTTATGTTATTACCATTTATCTTGCTTAGATAGAGTGGAATGTAATTTTGCGATGATGCGTTGCTTTGAGGTTTTAACGATGCAAAGAGGAAGCTGGTGAAGCCGCACAACATCCCCGTCAATGCATTCATCCCCACAGATGTGTCACATGTGTCAGTAAAGTCCTGGCTTGCGAGTTGACTTAACACGTGAACCCGGCCAGCATCTGAGTCCCGCTGTCATGAACTCTCACAGCTCTTACATGATGGCTTGCTCGGTCCTCAGGTGAAAGCGCTAAGAATAACTTCACCGCCACTGTCAAATGTTAGCTTTCGCTAAAGGTTAAAACCCGCCGCACAAACTCAAACAGTCACCCGAGTGCAACCAAGGAAGAAATCTTACTCCACTTGTACTCCGATCGCTGACATCAAACATTCATTATCTAGAGTGCTTGACTTTGGGTGAGAGAAACGTTGTACGCCATAGATTGGTCGTCAATCGCAGGGCACCCATCAAAAAAGAAACATTCACACTCACGTTCCCACCTAAGAAAAAAAATTGAGTCTTCAATGATCTGAACATGGACGTCTTCATAACCAGAGATGATGGAGTGGATTGTGGATGGAGTATCCAGAGACTCCAGAGGGCCAGACCCAAGATTCAAACATGAAAGTTTATGATGCCAACGTACCAACCACTTTCGCACTGTGCTGGTCATATATCAAACATGCATAGTTTCTTCATAAAAGTCTGTGTCATTGCAGGACCGACACAGCGAGCGACACAAAGAATCTCGCGCCAACCCGCGGCCGCCGAGCCACTCTGCTACCTACGCTACCGTGTCCGCTTGGCACCACCAGCCTGAGAAACTCATTTTGGACGCCTGTGGGTATGAGGCAACTGTAAGTCGCTTTGGCCAAAGACTTTTAACCACTGTGATCAAATATACTACTCTAACTGGACATTTCTATAGGTACAACTGCACAGTCTACTCCAAATCCGGCCCTCGGGTACCCCTTTTAGATCTCTCCGTCTTCTCAAACACCTGATTCAAATGATCAGGATTGTTAACAGGCTTCTCCGAAGCTTGCTGATGAGCTACTCATTTGGGGATCGTAGTAGGAGTCAATGCTCAACAAACTTTTTATGCACACTATGGAGATGATATAAGGAATGCTTATAAGATAAGATAAGATAAGATAAGAAAACCTTTATTAGTCTCGCAATGGAGAAATTCCCATTTCACAGCAGCAAAGTTATGAAAGGAAGAAGTAGAACAACAAAATATAGGAGCTGCTGGAAAGGCAGCCACTCACGCGGCGCCATTTTGAAGTCAAAATAACAAAAATAACACACAGTCGTGCAATCTTCACCACTTTTCTGCATACACTTTGTTGTCTGAAGCAGTTATAGATGAAAGAGGAGAGGATCAAAGTGTCCTTTCACCAGTGGATCAGAGACATCGTGCTGAAAATGTGCATTGTAACATTTTCAATGTAATATTGGTAGATTAATTTCCAATACAGTAGTAGGGTGGCAACTGGGGCAGCAAGACATTTGATAAAGGTGGTAGCTGCCAACCCTTTCCACCCTGTAAAACCGGTAAAAAAAAGTTTGTGTTCAGGGCCTCAAAATACATCTATCTTCAACAGTGTATACGGGTTTGCGAGATTTATTGGTCAGAGTGAGGCCCCCCAAAATCCGATTCATATATGGAAAGATAAGAATAAACTCAAGAGGTCCCTGAAAATAGACATTGTCATGATTGCATACTGTATTTCATGACAGTTTCGATGACACTGTCGAATCTGATGTGTTCTTATGGCAGTACTTAGGTTCAATGATAATCAGGGATCTACGAGGGATCGAGTCCACACAAGATGCCTGCGCTAAAATTAGAGCAAGTATTCCTCAAATTTTATACAGTAAATTTTTAAATAAGCATTGTTTACATTAAGATACTCTTTGCTTTGCAGAAATCAAAGGATTCCAGAAAAGGTCCTGTTGTTATTCTCTCCATTACCTACAGGGGGGTCAAGTTTATTGACGCAGCCTCAAAGGTAAACAACAAGTAACGTTCGGGGAGCCTCTCACTCTTTTGTTGTGTTTATTGAAACCTCTACGTCTCCTCTGTTAGACCATAGTAGCAGAGCACGAGATCCGGAACATCTCTTGTGCCGCCCAGGACCCGGACGACCTGTGCACGTTCGCCTATATCACCAAGGACCTGAAGAGTGGCCACCATTTCTGTCACGTCTTCAGCACGGCAGAGGTGGTAAGTCGTAGCAAACCTTGAACTTTTTCAAAAATCCGCCCCCAAAAGACAGTTTCACTCAGCAACACGAAATTTGGTAGACAAGCTTATCATGAGTAGACCCCCTCCCCCCTGAAAAAAACCCTCCAAATAAGCCATTTTCAAAATGTGATCAGTTCAAACAGCATTTTACAAGTCGTTTTAGCAATTTCCAGGGGTACTTCAAAAACAAACCCATCCTAGGGAGTTGCTACCACATATTGACGCATTAGAATTTTTGTCAAGGAGCATGCCACTGAAGTTTGACGACTCACTATGAAACAACAAACTCCAACAATGGAACTCCAAAATTCATCCCCTACATTCAGTTTCAGCTGTTGTCGCAGCATTAGATTTGGTTGACATGTCTATCTATCATGAGTGGACCTACAGAAACCTCTCAAGAACTCACGCCTTAAAGGAATCAGGAAATCTGCCTGTTGGTTTTCAAGAGGCCATTTTAAGAGGTGGGTGCTCACGCATATCCGCGATCAGCTTGAATTAATGTTATTTCAAATGGATGTGCCACTGTGAGAGACGCCTGTAGCTTCTTTCCTTCCTTTGATTGGCTTTTTTTTGAACGACTTAATTAAATTGTCTTCCCTGATAAGTTTGACATTTCCATGTATGACAGAAACTCAGCTGTGGAGACATCTTGTTTCGTGGCAAATCTCAAATTAACTTCACCTCAGGCTTTCGCTATTAAGAGTTGGGTGTTTTATGATGAGTCATCAAACTTTGCTGCCATGCTTCACGCACAAGAGTGGCAGTGCACTGATAAAAACTAAATTGTTCACAATTTCTCATCATCGCTCTTGGTGATGCTCCACCAACACGCAATGCTTAAGTTTTTTCCTTTTTTTTATCATTTAGTGTCACACATCTGTCAAGTATACTGTACATGGTTGTAATTTGGTAGCAACAACAACAACAACAAACCCTAAACTGGCTGCTTCAAACCAAAATTACAAAATTTGTGTCTTTTCATCCACGTGTTCATGAGACTTTTTGTGGGTCAAGTAGTCTACTTATGATAAACATGGTTACCAAATTTCATGTTCTAACCGATACACAGACGCAGACGTACGAGATCATCCTAACTCTGGGCCAGGCCTTCGAAGTAGCCTACCAGATGACCGTGCAGTCCAGGCAGAGACAGTTCATCCCCCACTCGTCCCTGGGCTCTGAAGTCGTCGAAACCAAGAGCAGCCGGCCCGTGTCTCATGCGTGGAGCAGCATGAGGAGATCAGCAGTGAGTAGCTCTCCACCACCAAAGCGAGAGGCACTATCGTAACTCAAAGGAGGAAGAAAAGGGGTTACAAGGGATGAGTGTTAACAAATTGACTTCGGTATCGCCCATTCATAAAGTGGGTCACAAGTTTTTATATTCCTCAATATCTTATAGTGTATTTACCTCACGGTCGGTATACGAAGGGCGGAGTTTGTCGGAGTCATCCTCCTGCTTGACTGTTGAGTTTGTTCAAGTTGTTGCCCACGCTGTTGACACATCGCAATTTTCAGCCAAGTTTGCCTGCCAAGCACTGCCCCTCTCCCGGCTCATTTTTATTGTTCTCAAGGGGACATATGGGAAATAGACTTTGTAATGGCTTGGATACAAAGGGTTGAGGCTCTCGAGGGCCTGCCCACCCATCAAATGTGAAATCACATAAACAAGCATACTTTTCGTGAGCTGCTGAGTTCTGAAAATGAAACAAAACGATTGGAATTTTAACTATACAGAACGTGTCAAAGCCAAAAGACAAGCAGGGTTGCACTGTTGTGAAATGTCCACATTTTTTTTGTTATTAGCGCACATTCCTCACTTATTGTGGAGGGGCGTTAAATTTGTGTCATACACATTCACAGACCAATTTACAAATGTAATTTGGCGCCTTAGTGATGAAGTGCTGCCTTCTTGGTGAACCCCTTTCTCTGCTTTTACTTTCTTCATGGTGGCTAGCATATGATTCACATTTTTAGATATGAGCACAAGTACAGTACTTGCATAATAACATATTCAGCAGATGTGTTCTGGCAATGCATGCGCAACATACACGGATCGGCACACTAATTGACGAGTGTACATAATTCGGCTTGGTGATAAATTGCTGCCTCCAAGATTGGAAATCCTGTCCATGCTTTTACTATTTTTAATGGACTGTTTTTATCTCTTTCCTTCTACCCTGGGCTGTCGCTTTCCCAATGAGTGGTCGCTTGCCTTTTCGTAACTCACTAGCTTTGCCCAGCAGTAGAAAGAATGTTGGGAGCAAATTTAAAAACCGGCTGATTTGAGAGGGGTCTAGAAATAGTGTACCACAAATATAATTTCGATACATTAGAATGGTTTGAAAATCAAAAGTACTGAAGAAAATACTTCAACATGAGGGTTGGTGGCAAGCAACAGACTCCATGATTGTGATCTAAAAGGGATGTTGCCGGGCACAAATCAAGGCGCGTCTGGTTGTGCTGAGTGTTGGTATTATGGGTGTCACAAATCAATCACCACAATAAAAATGACAAGGAGAAAACATAATTTCTTTCCTCAGTGAAATGAAGAGCAATACCATTCATTTGTTCCAGACACCCCCACCCCTCCAAAAAAAAAAAACTCAACAAAAATCTCTTTTTTAAATATCATTCCATAATATTACACTTTATAAAACTGAGTAATGACACAATTAAATTGAATTAGATATACGTTAAAAGTTTTTATCGCACTTTCTCCCCCAATGCACATTGTGCTGCTCTTCTGGTGTGTGTGCCTTCGCCACCAGGGAGCAGTATAAGACAGACATACGGATATAGTGTACTGAAGACTCAGTTCCTCTCTCAGCTTCTCAGCGCGGCAGTAATATTAGTCTTTCTTTGTAGATGAAGAAAATATGCCTGTGACTATTGTTAAATTGTCTATGTGTGACCTGCTCCACCGTTTGTGTTCCACTATCCGTTGCTTAAAGGGGAACAAAATGGCTACTTCGATGCTAATTGTTAGCACGTGTGCCTATGGCGTTTCCCGTTTTATGCAAACAGAGGTTATGTGATTGTTGCAAATATCCAAAGTGGAATTCTTTTGTTTTGTTTGACAGTACCTTCGGCTGAGAATATATAAAAAAAAAAAAGCTTGAAGTCTAATTTCTGAAGGAAATTTATTCATTACTGTCTATCTTCTGAACTCCTGCCTGCTTATATCTCTCGAACACCTGCGACCATAAAGTGCTTGTATGGTGCGTTCTAAGTTTGAGCAAAATGTCCGCCAATATATGTGTGTACCCTGCTTTACACAATTTGGCGACTACTTTACCCTAAAGTACAACTTTTCCAGAAACGCTTTCCAATGCTACTTGAAATTTCTGATCCCCAAGTCCTCACCAACAGTTCATGTGGTCACACTGCTCCTGTCTGTCTTTTTAACATGTCCTTGTCTTCTTGTCTTCTTGGTGCTGCCGCTGCCCTGCCAGGGTGCCCCCGTGCTCGAATGCCGCTGCTGTCACTGTTACACGTGCACCACCCACCGTCCTACCTTCCTCCCGCTGCACTCCGTTAGCCCCGGAGTCCAGGTCCTTCTCTTTCCTTGCCTGTACTCACCCCCCAGCTGCCATGGCACGCCCACTCAAGCACGCCTTCCCCCGCCACCACATTCATCTTCTACCTTTCCCACCACCGCAGATTCCATCTCCCTCTCGCACCTGCCATTGCCATCTTTCCTCATGGACGCCGTGAGCGCGAGTGTTGCAGTTTAGCTGAACGGAAGGGTTCCCAGTTGTGTTTGCTGGATGGTTTCTTTTAGTTGAAGCGGAAGGTGAATGAGTGTGTAACCTGTGGGATGTGTGGTCAGTCTGTTGTTTTTGCCATAAATCCTTATGGGTCAGATTTATGGTCACTGAAGGATTCCAAAGGACCCAAAAGAGTTGGAAAAAAAATATTCCCCTGGAAAAAAAACCTCCAGCTTCGTTGAAAGAAGGAACTAGCCATTTATCTATTTGCTACAGTTCTGTTGTTGTGGTGGTGGTTCAATGCATTTGCTCGCTCCTAGGTCACTGTTCTACCCAAAAGGTTGAATTTAAATGTACTTTTCAGTCAATCAGTGGCCACCCTATATTCATGAAAACAAATTATGAATTTGTGAGCTAAGTGTTTTTTTTCCCCAAATAACAGTTATTCTGAGGCTGAATCAAATGCTCTGTTGGGCCGTATATGGCCCACGGCCTGTATGTTGCCCACAGTGGCAAATACTCAATTTCTCTAAGGATGACCCATATTCAACCATCCATTATCAACACTGTAGTCCATATCCAGATTAAGGTTACAGGTGAGCTAGAGCCGATTTCAACCCAGATTGGTCGCCAGATAATTTCAGGGCCTATACTGACAAAATACCATTTAAACCTATGAACATTTTAGTGTATTCAATGAACTCAACATGTTTTGTGAATGTGGGCAGAAGCTGGCGTACCTGAAGAAAACCCATGCAAGCATGGGCTTAACATGCCGATTTTGCACGGGAAGTCCAACCATTCACACTGACACATATAGACAGTCAACCATACGGGCATGTTTTGGGAATGTGGGAGGAAGCCAAACTAGCCGAAGAAAAGAACATGGTAACCCCACACAATCAGGTCCTTGCCCAGATTCAAACCCAGAACCTCAAAAATGTGAGGCAGATGTGCTAACCACTTAACACTGTCCTGTTTTGAGGTTGAACAATTGTTGTCGATGTCTTGCTTGAGTCGTGTTATTATTATTTCGGGTGTGTTAGCTCACGGCGGCGGCCCGCAGAGCTCGTCAATCATCCATGTGGTGCATTGAGCCCCTGGGCCGCGGGAGGAAGCCTCCTGCGTTGATGCCCGTCTCATGCAATCCCTGTCATCCCCTTCTCCCTACCTCCTCCCCTTCCCGATACCCTCTTCATCCTCCTCCTCCACCCGGCAGATTGACCCCCTGGAGATGGACGCCGACATGCACTCCCTGGGCAGCACCTCCTGGCTCTTGGACCAGCGCGATGCCAACAGGCGGCCCGTCAGCACCAAGTACGAGACCACCATATTCTGAGGCCCCCCCACCCCTTCCCACCCTCTCATCCGAATCCCACTTCCACAACCCGTGCCCCCTCCCACCTTGCATCCGGTTCGCAATCCACGCACAGTTCGAGCCCCGTGCCTTCTCACTGTGATGGTGTAGCCACCCCTCAGGGCTGCCTCCTCCTGCACCTCCATCTTTTTCTTTTGCCCAGCAACCTCCTATAAGGATCCCTCCCGACTGCGACTGGGGTTGCACCCCTGGACTGAGCTAATTTTTCCTTGCATTTTCAACCCCTTGATAGCTCCCAGAGGTTGCTGATTTGTATATTGTGTCCCCAAAAAAATTAGATTTTCCTCTTTCAATTGTGGACTTTTTTTTTTCTTTGTCCGTGTGTAGCCTCTCTTGTCTTACCAGGCATCAACCACTGTGAGACTTTGTGAGGAGGGTCAAGATGCCAAACCAATGAGCAGTTTTGTTTTTGTTGTTTTCTATGCATTTGTACAAAAAAAAAAAAAATCAACACGCTGGATGGGTCACTAACACACTTTGCTGCACTTTGAGGAGGCCGGCAGCCCGATGTCATGTCATGGCCCCCCATCCCAGTGAACACCATCCAATGACTGCACGCTGCTTCTCCAACACACTTGACTGAGAGACTGAGGGGGACAAGGGAGGTTGTTGGGGGGTCTCTGCTCTGGCCTTGTAACTGCCCTGTGCCTCTCAGCGTCACGGTAGCACGGAGAGACAAAACAAACTTAACAAAAACAACAACAACAAAAAAAAAAAAACACTGTGTTAACACATGGCACTATCCCTTTGAATATCTCAGCTGGGGCGCCCGTTTTGTGATACTGTTTTGATAGGCCGAAGTCGGCTGTGACACCATTTGAGACAATTTTTGTAAATGGAATCCAAACATGCCCTGATTATATTTGATTATATTAAAAAAAAAATGAGGAGGGCCCAAGCACGCGTTTTCCCCCAACTTAGCATCTCATTATCACGCTTAAATGTCTTGCACGCCAAGTGTGTGTCATGTCGCGTTTGAAAAGAAACCAAATATACTTTTTTGTGTTGTGGTGTTAACAAATGGATTTGCAATGCTGAGAGCACGATGCGCCCGCGCACACACCGTGTTCCATTTAGTTTGTTTGAAAGACGGTGTGGTGTCAACACACGTTTTCTCACACCTGGCCACTGTCCGTGTGTGTATTTATGTGTGAGTGTTGACAGACTGTTAAACATTTGACCCGTGTGTGTTTGTGTGGCGCCGCAGTAACAGCAGCATTCTGGCCACTGTGTTCTGACCATTAGCTTCGACTGATGATGCATGATTGCAATGTCGTGTGTTTTGGTACTTGTGCCAAGCCAGGTCAGTTTGTGTTTGTGTTCCTGTGTGTGTGGGTGTGTGTGTGTGTGTGTGTGTGTGTGCGTGCGTGTGGCGTCTCCCATCCACTGCCACCTGTCCATCCAGTTTGAACATCACCATGCAGTCGGCCGCCTCCATCTCGCCGTCCGTCCATCTTCATCCTGCCGTCATGACGTCACACATCTTCTCCTGTCTCGTGTGTCACCATGGCAACGTGCTCGTATGGCTGCAAAGCAAGGACGGTCGAGTCAAGACATTTATTTTGGTCTGAAGTTCAGAGCTGACACCCTCTTCATATTCCATCTTAACCTGAACCCAAATACGGCTACCAGGGTACCAAAGTTGAGGATGTGTATTTATTGATTGGGGAAATCTCACTCCCTTCACCTTCCACCAGTCTGAGTTTTAGTTCTGAACAAACACCTCTTTTTTTTTTTTTTTTTACTTCAAAGGTTTCTAAGGCAGCCAATTTAGGCAGCAAACCAGTTGGGCTGCCTGGGGGCAAGTAAGTACAGTGGTGCCTTGAGATACTATTCCAGCCACTCCCCGCCAAAAAACGTTTTTCCAATGTTTTTTTTGGGGGGAGGGGGAGAAAATACACATATGCTCATGTAGTATGCAGTAAATTTTTGTCACTCCCTCCTTCAATGCTCACCGTGCTGCTCATTCTGTTGTGTGCACCTTGACGACCTGGGGGCAGCATAAGACAAACACAGATAAACTGTACTAGGGATTGGGCTTGTCTTTCGGCTACTCCATACTGCATTTATAGCAATAGGTCTTTGCAGAGGATAAATAATATATGTCTGAGTATTGTTATCTGGTCTTTCTTTGCAGTAATATGTTTTTTGTGCAATGCAAACCCAAGGGCACTTTGAATTTACAGGCGACAGTAGGGGGCGACGCAGGCTAAAATTTCTGACCATTGATCTAGATGAAAACAGGTGGATTGATCTGCTTAATTCTTATTCCACAAACATAATATTAATCGTAATATTGTGTTTACATTAGTGGGGGCACATAGAACATATTGTAAAGAAAACTGTTGACGTGAGTTCTCCTTGAAAGGGTAACAACAGCGCCACATAGATGCTAATTGTTAGCCTGTGTGGCTATGGAGTTTCCCCATTGTATGTTATCATTAAGGTAGCTTTAGGTACACAGTGTGTAATTCTCTTTGTTTTGTGTTTGTTTTGACAGTCAGGTTCAGCCGAGAGTGGAAATGAACAACTTTAAGACTCCTATTTGAAGCATATTTACTAATTATACCTGACAAACTGCCATCAAATGAAAAAAACAAACAAAAACATCTGGTTGATCACTCGTATTTTGAAAAGCTTAAGTTGAGTGACTGGTATCTCAAGGCACTATGGTATAAAAAGACCATTACACCTCTGCAGTAGAACCACAAAAAGTCGGAAGAGCGACTAAAATTAGAGATACTTACAAATTTATGCCCATTCTCATGTTATGGATTAATTTTTGTTGTTTTTTTTCATTTGCTGTTTTGATGTCACCACAGAAAATATGTTCGAAACGGTTCCTAATTCAATTTGGTTTCTAAACTGGTTTAGGCCGAACTATGGTTGGGTTTGACTTAATTGCAAATGTTTTGTTGTTCTTCAAAATGGTCTTTTACAAATCTTCTCCTCTGTTTCACTTTGTGGTTTGGGATTTACTTCAGACCTTTAAGACAGCAAACTAGTCGGGCCTGAATTGACTGTGCACATTGATGGTCGCTGTCCAGTACTGAAATTATGCCTCAAGAGTGGATCCTAGTAAGTCAGCCACAATTGTGGTGGGCAACAAGTGGTACCTTGATGTGAAACCTCAGCTCAGTGAGGATCTAAGGTATTAACTCACATTTATGCTTTTTTTTTTGGCTTTTGGTTTTGTGACATCACAACTGAAAACTACAAGAATAAACAAAGCAACATTTGAAAAAAAAATAGTCAAAATGGTTACTAATTTCAGTTGCTATATTTAGGGAGCAAAACATTACACTTCAACTGTATTGGATTATTTATATATTCAAAATCAAACACAACAAATGATTTACTTTTTGAGATCTTGACAGACTTGAACACAACCCATCAACCCAAAACTGAAATTACACCTCAAAAAGTGGAACCTCTAAGCCTCATCCTAACACTTGTATGATATAGATTGGACCAAAATTCTTTCATACTCCTTTCATACACCTAAGGTCAAAACCAGTGTTTCCCAAACTTTATTGAGCACATATTGCCCGTTTAAAATCACACTGTACAATCGCTACCACAAAAAGTATACTGAAATGACGATGTCTCAATTTATTCCCAAACATACCTTGTGTGAAATCCGGAATAAATAGATAAGGCAAGATCCGTCTACACTATCAAATGTGATAGGGATGCACCTTGAATGGGCGAAAGCAAGCCCATCTGAATAAATCTTTTGTCTGGCTATACAACCCTACATGTTTGAGCTGTGAAAACCTGCTTGAAACATCTGCTGGGTGGGCTATATCCCACTGGATTGCCGTGGGGGCTTTCCATGCTGTGACGAGTGGCGCGAACCATCAGCTAGCTTGTCAGCTAACAGGCCTGAGGCTAGTAATAAAAATAAAGATGTACCCCCGCAGCCGCAATTGGCACATTACCGCTGTTGTGAACAACTCTGAAGTTCTTGCATAGAAGGGTAGGGGCAACCCATGCAGGACATCCAAGTGAGTCACTGTGCCCTGTTTTATACCCCGCCCCCCCCCAAAAAAAAACAACAACAACAACAAAACACGAACACTGAAAAGGCGAAAAAGTTTAAATACTAAATCTCCACAATCGCGTATGTACTACGCAGCTCACAGTCTTTGTCTTCAGCCATTATCACCAAACATGTTTAGAAACAAATCCGAATTTATTTTACGAGGTCTTAATGTAGAATTGGGTCATATTGACCAGTGGTTGGGAATCACTGGTCTTAACAATAACAGGCAGGCCACAGTTTTATGATCCAGATTACTTTCAAGGTCAATTTCTAAGTTAGAAACTGCTAGTCAGGCCTTACTCCAGCAGCAGATGCAGCAGCAGCTCTATGAAGCAAGTTGTGTGGGCGTGACACAGGTGACACACCGTGCATGGTCTTTGGGAGTCTGTTAACATTTGGTGTTCTCCTTGTGTAGCTCGCCCCGGCGTTCAAGTTCCCGGACACCAAGCTGTGAGTTGGCGAGTGAGCGGGCGGGCCCGTGCGAGGGAAAGCGGGGAAGAGGTAGATGGAGCAAATCCGCTCTTGACATTTAAAGCTTGCTGCGTTCGCTCGCCGCACCCCGCTTCCTCCTGCTCTCGCTACCTATACACGCAGAGGAAAGGTAAACCTGTCCGATATGGCCGACTAAACAGGACTTTGAGCATAGCTCCCGTCTTGACAAAAAGGTCAGCTAGAAAGATCACTTTTCCTTCCTGGCCTGTTTTGCGACCCATTATGTAGGTACCGTGACAGGTTTGGAGCACTGTATAGACGGGCATGTCAAATTTATCCAGGCTTATCAGAAATACATAGAAAATGTCAAGAAAACAACACATTGAAGGAAAAAAAAATCTATTGATATGTATATAAATAAATAGATATATTCAAACGTTTAAAGTTTTGCCCATGTTTGTGGTCAGAGTTTGGATTTGTCAATGAAAATGTGACACAGTTTCCAACATTTCAGAAAGCAATATTCATATTAAATTATACAATGGCAGAAGCATCCCACAAGTGAAGTGTGCATCCCCCCCCCCCCCCCCCCCCCCCCCCATTTATGTCCAAATGAATTGGACCCAAGGATCCTCTTGATCTGGAGTGGTCTCAGTTTAGTTTCCCAAAGGAGGAGGATTCAAGTTGAATACACTCACCTGGTTGCTGGTGAGCTTGAGCTTGTCCCAGCTGGCTTTTGGCGAGAAGCCAATCGCAGGTCAAATGCCACAGAATTGTGAGGCAGAGCGCTCCCTCATTGGCTGTGCCTACTTCCGCTGTTTCCAGCTGTGTTGCGTAGCACAAAACATCAAAAAGTGTGTATGTTTCCCATCATGTGTTCAGGACATCCCTATTTTCTAGCAAAATAAAGAAATCAACTCAGCATGCACCCAGATTGAACGCAAGATTGCTAAACCTCAATTTGGAGTTCAATTTCTTTTCTCTTCTAATTTTTCGGGGGCACTATGCCTCAAAAATCAACTTTCCATCCATCCATTTTGTCTGGCGTTTGGCTTCATCCGGGTTGGAGGGAAGTATTGAGTCTTACACTCAGGAAGTAACTTTTTGCCTATTTGAATTCATTCAGATGATAGATATTACTCATTGACCAGAGGGAAGGAAAAGATTTAAACACAATTATGTAACTTCATCAGATAACTGTAAAGTACAGTATTACTTTATCTAGCTCAGGAGTGCCCCATTACTGGGGTTGTCTAGTGCCCCCGATGGACTAGCTACACCCCTGCTAAAAACACCTGTCTCCAAAGGGACTCTTATTCATTTTTAGTTTTGACATCTCGTGACAATAAGCAGGTCAGAAAATGAATTGATGGATGGATGGTTCACATCTTTTTTGAATGCCAGCCAAAATGTCATCATTCATTTTAGATTACTTTGGATGGAATGGTCAACCATTTTCACATAGTTGATTGCATCTGACTTTGAAGGTCTCAGTGGATCATTATAAGTTCATTATTTTCTGGCTAAGTCACCATTTGATCCACATGTAACAGAAAGTGATCGGATAATGGCTAGAAAACGCATACGGTACCCTAATAAACACAACGAATCTTACCTGAACTTCCGAGCCACAGTCCGATCCACAACAAGGGAGACAACAGCGCCCCCTTTGGTAAGCAAGAGGATTCTTTCTGCAACAATGTCCATACTGTACATTTCAGACCTTCCACTCACATCAAGGCTTCTTCTGCTAAGAAACAAAGATGTCATTCGTATATCGCGGCAATTAAAGAGTACCAAAGTGAAGGTGAAATCATTTATAGCTGCAAAAAGATGCGTACCAAACGGTGGCGTTAAACACAAGCGTTAAAAAAAAAAAAAGGCCAAGAACAGTCCTCCACAGCCACGAATCACACACAGATGACATAATTTACAAAAACAATGATGAAAAACTCAAATGTGTTTTGTTTTAATACACTTGCATTTTTCCAAAAATATTTAACATAATTTCGGTTCTCAAATAAGGTTAAATTATATGCACGGATTCAGTCAGTCTGGCTGCCATTTACAAATAACATGACAATTCCACAGTTCATGTTTAGGGCGAAGGCAACACAAAGAAGACGTTAAGTGCCATGTTAGTGAAACAAAAGAACATAACTGCGCAGGAACACTTGGCAGCATCATTCCTGCTGATCATGATTACAATCTTCTGTTCCTAGACACAAAACTGCTTGTTTTGCCTTTTCCTAGGCTGACAAAACTACAAAACCATGACTTATAAAATTTTATTTATTAAAAAAAAAAACACTTCATGGCAGTGCTAATTTGACTCTCAGCCCTTCATTGTTATTTTTCGCTAACATTTCCAGGCGCATCTCAATAAATTAGAATATTGTGGCCAACCTTTTGTAGTTCAGTAGCTCAAATTAAGAAGTCCAGGTGATGTTATATTTTTTCACTACAGAGTGAAATATTTCAGGATTTTATGTTTGATGATTGGCTGGCAACTGATTCAGGGTGTCCCCCGCCTACTGCCCGGAGACAGCTGGGATAGGCTCCAGCACCCCCCGCGATCCTAGTGAGGATCAAGCGGTTCGGAAGATGAAGAGTATAAGCTAACAAACCTGAAATTTTCCCTCTCAGGAAGAACAATCAAAATGATTTTTAATACATAAATTAAATTGAAATTAGCCTTCTGAAAAGCAGTTTCCTATATGTTTAATGACTTCCACTTTTGGAATTGAAAAGTCATTTCAATGAATTTTTCGATAATATTCCAATTGATAGAGATGAACTTGCACATCTGAATCCACCAGAGAATCTTTCTCTTGCTTAAAGCTTAAACAGACTTCTAATCTCAGTCGGTTTTTCGTATGTAAGCCATTATGGAGACAAAAGCATGTTCCTCAGTCAGATGGTGACGCCGCCATTCAGTTCAGGAGCCCGTGAAGATGAGATGGGGAGGTCCCATAACCCAGTCCGAGACATGCACACACGCACACATCCGTCGCTACGAGTCTTTGAGCATGTTGATGCGTGCAAAGATCTTGAGCGCCGGCCCCAGTTTGATGTTCATGGTGCTCATCAGGTGATCCTCCTTCAACAGGAGCAAAGCTTGGCCGTCGATCTCTTGTGAGCGGAACTCATCAGCGATCTCCTGACAGCCTGTGTGGGCAACCAAAAAAATGATTCGTCTCGCAATGTACCGCTGCCAAAATACACTCGCACAGTGCAATTAGGACACCACTTCTTCAGCTACACTTTCATAATCTAATGAGAGCCAATACAGGAACGCTATCATCAT
>CAAKHF010022840.1:0-44807 GCA_901007745.1 Hippocampus kuda | reverse complement strand
TCTCTCTCTCTCTCTCTCTCTCTCGCACGCGAGCGCGCACGCCCACACACACACACACACACACACACACCTTCCACAGCATGTGTTATAGCAGTGGGCAAATAGATTCCCTAAGAACCAAGGCTAATTAGGCGATCTTATTATGTTGCTGTCCTAGGAATAGTCTCTGCAGGGTACATGGCAAAGTAATGAGAGACTGGTGTGTTTGTGTGCATATGAATGTCAGTTCGGTTAAACGACATGCAAAGGCATTCCAAATCACATTTAAAGGGTCAGCAAAAACAAATAAAGAGTTCTTGAATAAAATTGTCAATGTCATTTAGAGCGGTACACATATAGTGTCGAGTCACGTGACCTGTGATCACTAAGGTATATAATGTTGTACAAGAAATTTTCCTCATGGTTATTTTGCATTAGGGGCAGGGGACGATGTGACCTAACAGATGACGACGATGTGTTGGAATAAAACATAGTATGGTGCCCTGATATACACACGTGACCTGTCTTACAAATTTATCAAGAAAAGTCATCATTTCGCAGATTTTTTTTTCTTACAAGCAAAAATTTTCGATTTTTTTTTTTTTTTTAAATGCCGCAAACTCAGTTCCCTTGATATCAAGCGCCAGTTCGGCAGATAGTGAACATTTCTTCAATTAACAGAATGCAGTAGACTTTCAGAGGAATTGCATTGGGATTTTGGATCAAGAATAAAATTGTCCTATATTCCATGTAGTCTTGTTTTGTGTCTAATTAGTTTAGTCCTTGTTCCTGACACCTCTCCAAATTGCCGAGGAGACAAGATCGTGAGCGAGATTGGGATTGGGCCTAGAAATTGTAATTTTTCTCATGATCATAAAAACTCTTCTGATGATCATAAAAATAAATAAATGAACAAACCGATTCAGATGCCGAAAGGCACAGCATGTGTTCCTCCGCTGTGAATGCACCTTGCTGCTCGCAGCAAGCATGTGACTGTTCTTCTGCCCTCCACTTTGGAGTTTACTGTAAAACTAACCACATAAAAACAATTACATACATTGTGTATTTGGATATAATAATTTGTTTTCAGTACATCGCTAGCTTCATGCTAGCACTTAATGGAAAACCCCATTGACCGCGGTTAGCAAAAATTAGCATTTGACATCACGGGAGGGATTTACTTTCAAATAATGAAGATTCAAACTCAAACACTGTTGAAACATAGACAGACAGGTATTGTACCAATATTCACAGATACTCACTCATTGTTCCTAACCTATGACGAACGATTTATATGAATAAAGTTTTACCCTTTTTTTTCTATCCAATTTACCTTCGTGTAACTGTATCTTCGTGCGTGCACCACACTGCCCCCAAGAGGCCAACGTACATACAGCAGAAATTTACTCATATATTGTTTTGATTACAGTTAATCGAATAAATCATTTTGCTTTTTAATAATTTATTTTCTGATTGTTGTTATAAATCAGTCGTATTTCATGTAGAGTTTTGCAATTGAATATAGGCAATTTTTTTTTTATCAATGAATAACCGCAATGTCATTATCAATCAAAATTACCTGATTATAATCCTCCACCCCTCCAAATTGTACCTCACTAATTGGGCCAGACACAAACACAAAAATGGTGCCAATCTAAATTAGGTTCTTTATGGCTAGGGTCAAGACTGACCCAAAACATATTACATGTTAAATTAAATTAAATGCTCATTAAACGAAGGTACTGTAATTGAAAGCAAAGCCAGTTTGCTTCTGATATTAGACGGGTGCTGTCCCAAAGTCACCAGCTGCTCTCCCTGGTTTGTTTTTAGCTGCCGCCTCGTTAGCGCTGACCGCCACGCACCGAGAGTCCAAGATGACCAGCTGGAGACCAGTTAAGGTCAGCGGCACCGTTCCATCAAATAATAGAAACAACATGAAAAGATTGATGCCTGACTTTGAGCGAGGTCTCAACAGGAGGAAAGTGTTTGGCATTCCAATCAATTTTACGCCTTCTGGTCGTCAAACGCGTGGTGAGGTGTGCTTAAGATTCATGAATTATAGGCTCAAAGGTAAACTTGGTGTCGGTTTGAACTTATAGGAAGGGAAACTGACTGTGAATGACATCTCTATAAATATGCACTGGTGTTTGAATTTTTAAAACACCGGTACGTGTCCATAAGTATTTTGACACTGATGTTTTGTAAAAAAAAAATTTTGAACTAAGTTAACTGATTCTCTACACTCGCTGGTACCAAACATGGAGCGTAAAAACAGATCAATCAACGGCGATGTATCTGCTAGATACGTACGCTCAAAGCTGAGCTGTAACGCTTCCACCTCAGTGTCGTTGGAGCACCGAACAATACCGCACAGGCCTTGAGTGTCACAGACAGCTGCACGTTTCGCCTAATTTCTATTGACTAAATGGCAGAGAAAATACAGGCAGGCGACCCATTGTGAGTCATAAGTGTCATCTTGGTGTCTTGATGACGTGGGTGGATGCGTGGGTGACATCTGGGAAAGATTAGGTGGATAGGGCACCAATGACTGTCTTCACCCAGACCTTTGTCATCCGCTCTGCGTCAACTTAGTTATGGCTGTTGCTAGGAGACCACGGGGATGTTGTGAATTAAACTGAAGAAAAAAACAACAAAAAAAGAAGAAAGAAAAAAAAGGGGGTGGGGGAACAGTTCTTTGGCACCGAGACACATTACATGTGACTTCTTAATCCCTTGGACACAATGCTGGCCATTTGTGATGTGCTATTTACTGGAGTGAATCATACTCGTTTGGATTTTTGGACAAAAAAGCAATTTCATGTCATATTCATAGTTTCTGGGGGGAAAAAAGTGATTACTGGCTTATTGCATTCCAGCGGATGAAATGAATGATGCAATTTTGATTTTACCATTCATTCATTGCCACTGACAATGGGTGGGGGGAGAGGGCACAAACACCAGTAAATGACATCATTGCCCCCATTTTAGATTGGAGATCAGCAGGTTGTGAGAATTTGCCTGCAGTTTGTGCAAATTACTTTTTTTTTTTTTTTAAATCAAACAAAATTACACAGAGGCAGGTGATCATGTTGCCACTCTACTCTCACATGCAACTACTGCGCACTTTGAGAGCTTGTGGGATCATCGGAGCATTTTGTTCTGGTATTTCCTTTGACTTTTTCCAAAGTGGAAGGTTACGCAGCCTGGAAATGTGAGTCACAGTTTGGCATGGGGAAGAAAAAAAAAAAAGAGCAAGCAGAAGACATTTCACATTTTCATTTAACTCTCACAGGATAGCACTTTGTTGTTCTCTTTCATTTGGCTGTTTTCAGACTCTCATTTCAGACTGGAAAAAGAGGCAATGTTCGGAAATGTGACCCGAAAGCCAAGCTATTTCCTGTCGCGAGCTGGGAGGATGCTTCAAGTTAAAGACTATTAGCTGTGACAACACCTGCAGTCTGCAAACAACAGCTGCTAGAATGGTTTGTCATCCACTAGTTTCATTTCAGGACAGCTGCAGTCCAGAATGATGAATGGTTGACACAACATTGCTTGACATACTGTATTTTGGCAGGCTTAATCGATCAGTTAAAAAAAAAAAAAAAAAAAAAACAACAATCATAAAAATTTTGGCTAAAAATGAAAACAAGTGAATCATATCAACAAACAAAAAAATAGAAATAGGTCACTACAATTTGTACAATTGTGGCACACAAAAAGGTTGAAACCCACAAAGCCAAGGTTGTCAAAACGTGGTGTAATCAATAGCGCTTAATTTAAAAAAATTTTTTAGGTAATCAACAGAGGTCAAGTAATTTGAAACATGAGGCGACATGAACACAGGTAGGAGAGTTGACACCAATAGTGGGAAGGGGTAATGATTTAAATAATTTAAATAGGCGAAAGAATCAACACAGGTACAGAAATAGAAATATGGTGCAGGACAGGACGATCAATCCACACAGGTGAGGTAATCACAACCAGAAAAATCAAAACAGCTGAGATATTCGAAAAACAGGTGGGATAATCAACAAGGGTAGCGTAATTGAAACTGGTGGCCGAATCAACACAGCTGACCGAAATGACAAAGGTGGGGAAAACCATCGCAAATTAATCTTATTGGGCAGGTGGGGATGGAGGGGGAGGGGGTATAGGTGAAACAACTGATCAAGTTGGAAAATCTTACCACAGGTAGTGATTGATTCAGATGAGACAATGAACACAGTGATGTCACCAATGCAGGCCAGGTGGTGTCGTCATAGAAAAAGATGGGCAAATCAGCAACGGCAGAGTAATTGAAACAGGTGAAAACATCAAAAGGTAGCAAGTGGCACACTTAATTGACAAAGGAAAGGCAATCGAGAAAATGATCACCAGCAAAGAATCTGAATTAGGTGGGCGTAATTCAAAGTGAAATAATTGACAGGGGATGGAAAAACTTGGCCCTCACAGGCGGTGCAATAATAAAAGTGATACCATTAACACAAGTTAGTTGATTGAAATAGGTGGAAAAATCAATACAGGTGAAATTGCATAGACACAGCAGGAAAAACACAATCATAAACACAACTTAAATGAAGTTGTACATGTAAAAAAAAAGCAAAAGTACCACCAAAAAAAAAAATCTGTTGAATGGAGATCTATCTATATTTAACAGAGCCTAATTATGACGGTAAATCTTGATGTCGCCCCCAGACATTTATCAGGACCTACATTTAGGATTTTTATGGTGGAGGTGAACTAGGACAAGGAGCCTCTCAGAAAATAGATTGTGGCTCACTTAGGTGCGGTTCCATTTTGGAAACTAGGTGGGAATGAGACAGAAAGTATGGTAATAATGTTTGAGATTAGTGTGATACGTTGCATTAATGGAGCTAATCCTTCTTTCAATTGGTTAGCTGAGCTCCTCTGCCTCCTGGTGGTAACATTTCAAACTGTATTTTTATGATTAAAAACACTACAAACATTGTGGTTGCAGTTTTGTTTTTGTTTTTTGGGGTTGGGGGGCAGATGGGTAGTCTTTGACCAGTGCACTGATGTGGCTAGTCAAAAACCAAAAAAAATGAGTTTCAAAACATCTGCTGAATCTTTATTTACAAACAACATCAACAACAAAAAAATGTCAACATGTACAATATGGAGGTGTGTTCAATTCAACAAAGAGGATCAATGGTGAGAAACTGAGGTAAAATCTAACCTGTCAAGAGACTGAAATGTCATAATGGTATTCTTCATCTTTTAAAGGTGTGGATCTCCCTCCCAAAAAGATGACGCATGATGAAATAAAAGTAGCATATTACACATTACTTGGTGTGGAGGGGGAAAAAATAACAGCAATCTAAATACATTGCATCAAATAACACGAACATGGTTGGGCAATAAGGGATGGTCTGATAAAAATGAAATTGTGGCACAGGCGGGGGTTGGGGGTGAATAAAATCAGGCATCTGAGCAGGCAACAGACGTGCGGTAAGGCGTCATTAGGAATACTTATAATCACCACTCGCAGGTTCCTGTACAAAGTCATGTAAATAAACACACACACACACACACACACACACGCATGACATTTTTCTTTGCTTGGTCGGGAATTCCCAGTCTGCTTCAAAAGGCTGCCATCTTTCAGGGGTGGGGAACCGTTTTTCTATCAGGGCCCATTTCAGTTTAATCAAGTTCTCTGACATTATGAAAGAGAGATTTTTATCCTAACAGTTCCACTGAGGGTTTTTTTTGGGTTGCATCAAACGTTCAAGTGCAGCGGTTCCTTTTTGGCTCCAAAGACTCCCTCATAATCATAACAGCAATGAAACTTACTCCTTCTCTAACTATCATGTTGTACCTCCAAATGGCATATTTATTTATTTTTCTAGTTTAGTCAATTTGGGTTGAGCACCACTTGACGTATTGGAAACAATGTATCGCAAGTAATGAGTACTGCAGCGCATATGCAGTGATGCCAGATTTATGTCACAATCACATTAGCGTGTTTAATTGGCCCAAAGCTAACAAAGGGAGTAGTAATAAGTTTATGGTATGGACATTTTGGGAAAAAAAGTTATACTATATAATAACTGATTACAAATTCTTTTGTGGACTCCCAAAAGTGTAAGTGAATCTAGTGGATTGATTGAGGCTCAAAGGTTTCCCACCCCTGCTTTAGACAATATAGGCTAAATGTATACATTGACTTTAAACTTGTTGTGTGTACTCGCAAACGATTTTCAAGTATGACACAGAACTGGAAAATTTCCGAATTAAAAACCCTCCTTTTTCAATACTGGATGGGTAAAAAGTGCTCCTTCAAATGGACCACTGCTCACTCCTCAGTTGAATCAATATGTTGAGTCATTGTTCTGAAAAACGGAGCAAGAAATAGGCGATATATGATACAGATTTGTTTACAAACTGGCAGCAGGCAGCTACTGCGTTGAGGTCTGAGGAGGAAGGCTGCAGTCCATGGCAGTTCTTGGGAAAAGGCCTTAAAAAAAAAAAAAGCGGAGAGAAAGATCTGCTGAAGATGGCGATAGCACTGACCCTCATCATAATATGTGGATGAAAACACAGTCGGGCTTACATGGAGTAGCAGGAACGGCAAGCCTGGGTGAACTACTTCTGCTTCACGGCGACGCTGTCCTCCTCTTTCAGGACAAACTTTTTCCTTAGAGCTTCGGAGATCAGAGAAGCAGAGTCCTCCTCTCTTAAGGACGTACAGCCTCTGTTATATCTGACGATTAAAACACGCACACACACACACACACACACACACACACACACACACACACACACACACACACACACACACACACACACACACACACACACACACACACGCATTAGTGACTGTGGCTCTCCTTTCCCACATGCCAGACCACTACAGCAAGTATACTTTTAAAACACATCAAAAAAGAGGAAGATTTTTTTTTTTTTTAAAATAACAACGAGACAGTTTGTACCTGTCTTTGTTCATCTTCATGCGGTTCATATCCTTCAAGATGTCCATCATGTCGGCAAAACTAGTGGACTTGGACAGCGACACCGTGTCCTCCTCCGCCTCGCGGTAGTCCATGCTGGGCCTGTCAAGGTCAAAGGTGGCCGACGCCGTCATGGAGACCGGCGGCAGGGGGTCGGGGACCAGCTCAGACACCACAGACACCATGTCCTTGTCGTCGTCGTCGTCTTGCTCCTCCAACTCTTCTTCGACTTCCTCGGTGACGTCGCTGATGACGAAGGAGGCGGCCGCTGTGGCCGCCGGCTGGAAGGGGGCGGTCTCGAAGGGCGCCATAGAAAAGCTCATGGTGGTATCGTCGGGGGAGAGCAGGTCAGGAGTCAAGGGGTTGGAACCTGGAATGAAGCCATGGGGACATTCGCAATACTTTACATTCAATGGCCACAAAAATACTTCCGGTTGCGTTTTTAATCACGATCCTCATTTTCGGCATTTATAATGGACTTACCAGTATCGCCAGCCACAATCTTTGCAATCTGTGCCCGAAGTCTGCTCAGCTCATCCTGCAGGGCGGTGGTGCGGTTTAGTGCAGTTACCCCGGGTTTCCTCAGGCCCTCCACCCGCTTGCCCTCCCGTCGGAAGTTGGGCACAGACGAGTTCCTGTGTAGCACCAGGAGCGGCGTGGGCCTCCATTCGTGTTTGAGGGGGCGACTGTCACTCCTGGATGGAAGGAAAACTTGACTGAGTTAAGCTTGTTTGTGTCCTACATTACCACATGGCTGGTGCATTTCATTCAAAAGATACAAGTGAATTAAATGAACTCTTCATATAATTTGAAAGAAACCCCAGAAAATAAATTGGACAAATTCCTGTGATTGTCTTTACCGCACTCTGGCATACGTCTCCTCTTCATCTGCAACAATCCAGGCAATATCTGCCAAAGTGGGTACCATGGGGCCGTCCATAGGGCGAAGAGCGGAAAGGCCAGGTAGTTCCTGATGTTTACAGGTTATATGAATGCATATTAGATTGTATACAGCGACTGCATTTCAAGAATGAGTGGTCAATACCTGAAAACACGCCCTTTGTGGGGGCTTGAGCGGGAGAGTGGATCCTATTCTTCTCACCACACTGCGAGTGGATCCATGAGGCTTGTTCTGCCAGATAGGAATAACGTCCTGATACAAGTAAAGACAAAGAATCGATCTCTGCACATCCATAATCCTTCCACTGGTGAAAAATGCATCTGCCAACCCCATCACGTGCGAAAACGGCGTTGCTAATTGATACGGCATCTGAAAAAGGGCTGCCTTACTGTTTGGGTTTCCATGGTGATGTCTCAGCTTGCCGAGGAGCACCGACACTTTGGTGCTCTTAGTGGCTCAAGAATGAGCAGTTCACTGAACAGATGCCACGTTAATCTGACAACTCTCAGGATGTAAATTGGAGATTAGTCAGAGCATCTGTTGGGGAGACACAAGCAGAGTTAGAGAAGACACATCATTGCGTTACCCATTATCTTTAACTTTAGAGGAATGAACTACAAAAATGAGCTCAGGTTTAAAGCCGTTTCATTATGAATTGGTGGATATGACGCGAATGTTGAATGACATGATTTCAACGAATGAAGATAAATTCATAGATTTTCGCTAATTGTGACAGTGGCATCCCAATGACCAAATCGAATGAAAATGCTCTATATTAAAAAAAAAACTGCATCCAGTCAGTAGTGATGTCACCATATACGCACATTGAAATAGCAGCATCTCACCAGAGCTTGTCTGAGATGGGAGGACTTGTTTTGAAGTATTTGTAACTTATTTTTATCAAGCTGTTGTTTGATTAAAGTGTTAAAACTATCACAACTCCTGAGCAAAAAAGTCAAAATTACGGCGTCTTGATAAATCACGTGAGGTTTGCATCAATCTCCGCATGTCACGTGACTGATCTGATTAACTGAGCGGAGCATGTAAAAGAGAGGACCGGAAAAGATCACAAGTCACATGTAAAAAGGTGACCAGAAATCTTCAGTGGGAATGATTTCAATCAGATTGACAAAAAAGTCTGTGTAACTCGGCTAGAGACAGTAACTTGGCTGTCATTTGTTACGAAATTTGTATTTGCCACGGAGCTGGCAGGATGAAAAGTGGGACCACGGACGTCTCACGTATGACTTGGTCGTCCTCTCAAAACAAGCTCATTTCAGTATGACAAAAGCAAACGTGTAAAAAAAATGTTATCATTCTTGACCTTTGAATATTTTTAAGACCGATGAAATCACTAAGTCTTTTTGGAGTCGTTAATTCAATGAAAAAAAAATCACCATACACTCTTCATGTCGTGACGTCACCGTTTACACACTCTTCAGCTAATTCACTCTAGTACGAGGATAACAAGTAGAAAGATGCCAAAGTGCGTAAAGCGTCACCGAATTATTAGCACCGGCGGCTAACTACATCAAATATACACACAAGGCCGTGTCGGTAAAACAGACGATGACCGTGAAAGTATGCCCGATTTCCCGGAGATTCCGTTTGAATCCGAAGATGAAACTAAAACCAAGAAAACGTAACTTACGGCAAACGAAAGCTGAGAGGTTCCAAGTGGTGGGTTTTGTTTGAAGCGTAGTTTCTCCTTTTCGTCTTTCACAGTTGAGTGTTGTTGTTCATTGCCGGAAGCCGGTACTCAATTTCCGCGGACGGATTTGAGATAGTTTTGTATCACGGCGCCCCTACCGGTCGCGGCGGACAGTCTTTGATTAAAGTTTTTCCCCCCAATTACATTTTACGGCATTTTAATTTTTTAATTAGTTGTGGTTGGAACTTCTAAAAAAAATACCGAATACACTGTGTTAAACATTGCAGAAAGAGAAAGTCGCTGATTCGACTATCTTTCATTTCTGATAGTCCAAGATAATTCCCTCGACCATACTTCCGCTTTTACAGGAAGTCAGCCCTGAAAAGGAGAAATTTGTATTCTTTTTAAATTAGCCAGTGGGCGGACCGTGAACGCAGCAGTGACTTGAGTGCGACGATATCATAATATTTGAGGACAGCAGCCATCGGCATCTCTCAGCGAGTGACCGGTATGTGAAAGCCAACCTCTATGCTCGATTCACCCGTTCAAAAGTTGCTGTGTTGTTACACATCAGGTCCATTGGTGCTTGTCAGACTCAAATGCCTTGTATAGTTCTGTACTTCCCCTGACGATTAACATACAGTACACTCAACAGCACTTCCTGGAAGAACACTGATTATTTGCATGGGTGTGCGTTGTCATAGGACGTTAACTGGTCAAACAAATCACCACCCTCGATGAAGGCTGCAGGCCTTGGAAATTCTGCATTCCTGTGCTGTGATTTGATCAAACAGTCCTGTGCAACGTAACATTCATGTCGGCGTGTAGCTCTTAGGTGTAGTTGAATGCATTTAGAGTAGCCTCTATTGAGCAAAGGCTCATATTTTGCATTAGAAAAATCTCAAAAAATGCCACTTAAACAACTATACTTAATTAGTATGAAATGTTCAACCAAAATTTCTTTGTACAGTTTTATGAATGGCAACAGGTGGATACTCAGATTAACCGTCTCCCCTGTCCCCCAGAGGAAGAGCATTTAATTGTTCTTTCTGTCACAATATGTCGCTGACACAGGTAGAGGAGGAAAGATACACTATTTGTTGTAAATACTTAATAATTCCAGACCAATTAAAGTGGGAGTTGAGTTTTAAAATCGCAAGGATGATTTGATCGTCACTGAACCAATACCCACCAATCGAGTCTAGGACCAAAGCCAGACGGCGTGATCCTCAAATATGAAAAAGGGTGTAGTTGTGATCGTCACAGATTTGACAACACTGTCCAGCTTCAACAAAGTGCTATTTCGATGCTATTATAAACTATGTTTAGCGCTGTGAACAAGCTGACGTTAGCCAAGACCCACGGCTGCTACATTGTTCATCGTAACTTTTACGTAATGTTACTACAACCCAGAGCTTCTAAAAAATCCATTATTTGAGGAGGGCTGCTGTAACACTAAAATGTTACTGGTTTGAAGTTGTACTTTTGCGAATGTACAATCCAGTGAACATCAAAAAGAGTTGGTAAACGTACATGTCAGGCAGAAATGTTGCGAATTTTGCATCGATTCAGAATCGATGCAAAAAGTCCCTTCACTCTTATTCTGCTTGCTTGTCGTATGACCATTTGTCAGCAAACAAGGATGGGCATTTTTTATTTTCCACATTGCAACAGTTTCAGCAAAGCTCCCGAAGCCGGGTGTGCGTCAAACTGTGTTCTTTGTTTGCCTGTTTTTGTGTTTTTTCAAACTGCAACTCCCCTTTTAAAACTCATCCAAGGCCACTGGAAGCTATAAACGTCAAACATCCATTTTAAGTGGTCTGGCAGTGAATGAGTTAAGCCACCTGGGAGCCGTTTTAAATTGTGAGAAAAAAAATGTCTCCTTTAAAAGCTGCTTGCACCCCCTGCATACATCCTCCCGATTGATTTGACATACTAATTGAATTGGCCAACTGGCTCCATTAGTCCACTAAGATCACTTTCCTGCGTGTGCAGAAATCCATCCATTTATGCAACCTGACCCCCCTTTGCACCACAGTTAAGTTGCCGCCTTGTGTTGTGCGCTGCAGATGCTGTAAAGCGGGAGCGAGAAAGGAAGGCCAGTCATGGGAGTAAGAGGAGGAGAAAGGATGCCAGTTGAGCCCCTCGTCCTTTTACAGCAGGACCGCAGCCGGTGTCAGACTAAAGATAGAAGATGGCTCAGTCTTTGAGGAGGATGGACATCGCCATGGACCACAAGCCACAGAGGGACAAGGCCCGGACCAGCTACTTTGGCAATGTGAAGGCCAGGTTAGGATTACAGCGTGCCGCATGGAAATAAAAGCAAGCCATGCGACACATTTGGCTCGCGTTTGCCTTTTGGGTTTAAATGTGCCACAATACAGCCTTTCATTCGTCTCTGTTGATGTGAGGAGAAGGGCACCGTGGTGCAAATAATCTATTGTGTCAGATTATGGTATGAACAATAATATTTTTAGCCGAGGAATGCAAAGACACAGACTACAAAAAAACAACAACTTTTCGGTGTATTTGTTCTTACTGTTACAAAGAAATTATATCTTTGCACAATTTTATTTAACAGCCCCAGTTTTAACAAATCTCAAATGTAAACTGCCCGAAGACAGCTGGGATAGGCTCCAGCATGCCCGCAACCCTCGTGAGGATAATCGGATCAGATAATTGATGGAAGGATAAAGCTTATGCTGTTCTGCTGACATTTGACAGCAAGTAGTTTAGTTTGTTTTGGGGTTTTTTTTTTCAAAGAAAAATTGCACTCAACAGTATCACACTACAACCACCTACACCCGAGTAACATTTGCTCTCCACATAACCTCCAAACACAGAAAATGTGAGCACAAAACAAGACTAACATTTGTCTCTTCCTCACAACTGATTTTGACAGTAAGGTTGGAGGACTGTGATTAAAAAAAAGATTTTTTTTTCATACTGTCTGATCTCCATTATTATTCCAATCTTTTTATATTGTTTTTAAACTGCCAGTTTAAAGCCTTTGTACTGAAAACTGAAGAAACTAGAGAGTACTTCAACATTTTATTTACATATAAACTACTGTAAATAAAATTAAAAAAACAATGAAGATGAACATAGAAAAATATTTCAACAATTTTACTCAACATTATAACATATCTAGAAATATTTATTGAAATTTATGGCAATAATGTGTGTGTGTGTGTGTGTATGTATGTATGTATATATATATATATATATATATATATATATATATAAAATGTGGCAATAATAGCACAATAAAGCAAGCTACCGTAGTTCTTTGCTCCAAAGTAATTTGCTGGGTTGTTTTTAACTTACATTTTTAAGTAGGCTGGCCCAATACATGAGGCAGCCATTCTTATTTCTTTGTTTTGAAATGAGGTCAAGTCAACTTTCACAAAAGCAAACTGTAAACTATTTACCGTAGTTGAATTGCCCGAGTTAAAATTTTATCACAATTTATTGCCTTGAAATTTTGAAGACTGTACGTTTAACTTTATTTACGCAGTGTACCAGCTATGAGACTGAACTTGTCTAGAACTGGTGAAATAAATACTTTTAGACCAGTGTCTCCCAACCTTTGTTGAACCACTGCTATACAAAATAGAGAAGCATGAAAAACACTTTGTTCGAACGTCTATATATGTCAAGTGTCAAAACAAGCTTCAGCGCGAACTAAGCTATTCATACGTTCACATAAACAATAATTGTAATTTCTGAAGAGAAAAATGAAAAGTGTCCTTTCCCCATGTGTGTCTTCAGGCTGGGCTCAAAGCTGCCCTCGGGGGTCCCTCAGCCTTCTCACTTAGCCAAGCGGCCCTGGGACACTCAACCTCAGGCCCGAGGATTTGAGGAGCTTTCAGCCACCACTCACCATCATCATCATCATCATCAATATCAAACCCCCACTGGCCGACCTCTGGACCACATCCCACACATTAGAAACCCGATACTGCGGCAGTATTACCTTCAAGGTACCTTACAACTCACTTATACTTGGACAGCCTTTATTTCAAATACCACTAGAGTGAGCCAGAGTAGTGGTAGTAGCATCACACTTTAACAATGTGATCTGTTCTAAACTGAAATGTTCAACTTGATAGTTCACTGTCACATTATGTGATATTAAGGTCAAAATTGGGGATTTTTTTATTTTTATTTATTTTTTGATGATGACATTAAAAGCATTTTGGCCTTTTGGTTTCCTCGCAGGGGACTCCAACACCGCTGTGAAGCAAGAGCAAATGGGACAATTGTCACATGAAGACAAAAGCACCACAGTCAGTCACACACTTTTATGGTTGATGATCGAAAGCAGGGGTGTCAAACTCATTTTTGTCGCTGGCCACATTGAAGTTGCCGTTGCACTTGAAGGGCCGGTATGACTGAATCTATATGAAGAAGTCAGGAAAAATGGTTTATTCAACTACTGTATAAGTTACGTCTTAAGTAGTTTGGAGACAAGAAAACATTTACAATATCTCATATTGATTACAATTGAGAAGTTGAAATTTTGGTTCAGATTTTAGCAAGAATCACGGAAGCTGACATGTTTGATTTGCTTTCATGGGCCGCATTAAAATGATGTGGCGGGCCAGATCTGGCCCCCGGGCCTTGACTTTGATCTAAAACCTAAAAAAAAGGAATACTGGGAAATGTTTTCTCAACTGTACAAAGTTTAGAAAACGTATGCTCTTCCTGACATGACAAATTTATGGCTGGGAAATGATAAAGGAACAGTGTCCAAGGTTCAATTCATCGACAAGCGCGTTGGTCGGTCATCATGGGTAGACTGAATGTGTTTCAGAGCCTCTACAGAAAATACAACCGGAGGACTGCATTTTCTCATGCTTACGCAAAGGTATTTAGTCTTTTTTTTTTAAACCACGCTCTTGAATGGAAATAATTCATTAGTCCTTGTGTCTTCTAGAAATAGAGTGTTCGTGCTGACCACGATCTTTCCACCCTGGTGGAAGTCTCCGCTCGTGCATATATTTCTCTATACGTGTACCTAATCAAGTGTCCTGTGGTGTTTGTTTTTTTTTTTTTTTTTTTCTTCCCCATACAGGATGAGTCAGTGTTTAGCATCTCATCACACTTCGGCAGTGATGACACAGCGCTTCGTTCTCATTCCCGGTCACAATCGTCACTTTTGTGCTCTGCCCTTGTCCGCACAGAGGTAAGAGTCAACATATGTCACATGATGCAACCTCACTTGTTGTTGTTGTTGTTATTGTTTCTGCTGCCCAGAGTTGACATGCAAAACAGCACGTGTGCCTGTAACTCAGGGCAAGAGCTGATGGTTGGAGAAAGTGTTAAATTTTAATCATGAAAAAGCCGACGTTAGGGTCAACTCGTGACCATTTTTGATGTGTTAAATGTATCAATACTCTTTCTTTACGGTGGCTCTAATGTGTTAAACGGTGTCATGCGGAGCTTTGCTATGACTACAAACATAGAGAAAGGAGAGGGAGGGGGAATGCAGGCAGAAAGAGGAAGTACTCCACTGTTGCCGGGCTGAAGTCTGTGTTAGACTTAACATGTCTTCCATTGTGAAGCAGCAGCAAGCAGAGGAGGGAAAGAGCAGCAAAACAGCCGACCCGGAGACTTGTAAGGAGAAGACGACGCCGAGGATGGATCCAGACTTTTCAGATCGACTCGAGGCTCCTGCACAGTCACCCTTGCCCGAAGCAGAATACGACAAACTCCTGGTAACAAAAACAAATTGTTTCTATGTAGCAAAATCTTAGTTAACTTTGTTTTATCCATTGACTGTATTTACATTATGAAAGGAGAGTGTATAATTCAGCTCTGATAGTCTTCTAATGACATTTGAAAGTTGTTTTAACGCCTTTTAAAATGTATATTTGTTGAGCATGCGCATTGTCTCAAAAAGGCATTTTGTGCATGATGTCAACACCCAATTATATTTTTCGATACAGTTGCACTAGGGTGTTCCAGGAAGTGTGGTCCAGGAGTGTGACATCAGAGCCCAAAAATGAAATTGTTCAAAACCAGGTCAAAATTATAGATGCTTTTAATCGAGCCGTCCTGCAGTGTGCAATGAATAAATAGAGTTCATGCCGTGAATATAGTGAATGCCGTGGCACTCCATTGTTTCATGCTGGAGTACTTGGTACCTGAGCATTGAAGTTAAAATAATAATAACAATAATAATAAATAAATGAAAAATTGATTCATTAATTTTGACACTTGAACAGATTCACGACCTTCATACAAAGATAATCAGTTCAAAACCGGTGCAAATGATACATAGAAAATTCTGAATGGTGAACAATGGTGGCGGCACAGGAAAATCAAACTGCAGATGGCACGGTTGTCGACTGTTTAGCACGTCGGCCTCGCAATGCAGAGGTGCAGGGTCCGATTCCGGTTGCAACCTTCCTCTGTAGAGTTAACATGTTCGTGCTTGCATGGATTTTCTCTGGGTATTCCGGCTTCCTCCCACATTTCAAAAACATGCATGCCAGGTAAATGGAACACTCTAAATTATCCCAAGGTGTGATTGTGAGTGTGAATGGTTGTTCGTCTATGTGTGCCCTGCGATTGGCTGGCAACCAGTTCAGGGTGTCCCCCGCCTACTGCCCGAAGACAGCTGGGATAGGCTCCAGCACCCCCCGCGACCCTTGTGAGGATAAAGAAAATGGATGGATGGGCGAGTGCATGTTGGACAATGGTTATCATGTTAACATTACATTCGAGGATCACATGGACACCGCAACTTATTAGCTGTTCGCATCACAAAATACAAAGTGCCTGCAGCTGCTTTGTGAATCTCAAACCAACAAAGATGAGGTAAGATCAGTCATTCAATCACCGAGCAACATCTCATCTTTTTGATGCTAACAGGATGTGGAAGCGGTCCCGATGCCTGACGGACAGCTCTGCCTTTTGGCTCTACCACCTGAGTGCTGTCTGGTGGAAGGTCCTGATGCCACGCCTTATCTCAAATTGTTCTGCCGCCACATCACCGACCGCAAGGTAAGTACGGTGGTACCTCTAAATCCAGTTCTGAGACTCTGGTCACCCTCCAAATATTTATGTGTGTTTGTGTGTTTTACATATATTTATTTACATTGTCAGGGTGTGGTTTCCGGTATCCTCCTGGTGACGACAAACAAGCTCTTCTTCGACCCGTGTAAAACACACCCACTGGTGAAGGAGCACGGTTGCGAGGAGTATCTCCTATCATGCTCCGTGGACAGGCTGTCGTCTGTCTCCTTCTTCTCAGACATCTCGCATGTTCACTTTCACTACTCCCAGCAGAGGTAAAAAAAAGAATTTGGTAACCATCATCAGAATGGATTTCATTGTTTAAATATGACTGCACTAGTACCTTATCGAACAAATTTAATTTGTTTCCTGAACAAGCGAGAAACCCAATTTAACATAAAATCAAATCCACTTTTCCCATTAAAATGAATTCAGATACCATTAATCCGTTCCAATCTCCCAAAAATACCAACATTCTTTTGGATAGATTTTAACGGCACTGTCTTGTAAAATTAAACACAAAAATATGGTATCACATAGCAAATGAGAATATAAAGAAGTTAGTTTTACGAGGTGAGTATTAGTATCTTCTCCATGTTCCTTGCTCTTTGTTCCGTTCAATAAACCGCTGAAAGTACATCGGCGACTGCGGTTTTCCTTCTCTTTTTCACTTCACCTGAGGCGCAGCGTATCGAAAGCTCTATAGTAAGTTAAATATTTTGGATCTTAAAACAAAGCATATCCTTGTCCGTATTATTATACGTCACATGAATTATAAAAAAAATATTGTAGCAAAATTAGAATCCTTCCTAATCTTCATGTTTTTTTTTTCTCATTTTTATTCTATTTGAAATTTAAAACAAACATTTACATCCCAGCTGTCTATCTAATCTGAAGATCTTTGGTTTTTAGGAGAAAAGGGAAGAAACTACTCCAGAGGTTGAAAAATGTCAAAAGCCACGTTCAGAAGGGGCAGTCAGTTTCACTTGTAGTACCCGCAGCTCTCTCCAGTTTGAGTCTCAACGAGGAGGCTTCGACACCAAGTGAACCCACTGACAGTAGAAACATGTCTGACGACCGGCTTGACAAGAGCCCGTCTGAGATGGCATCAGAAGCCTCCGGAGGAGCTCTCGGCGTGGCCGCCACCTTTTGCTGCGGAGCTCCAGACGTCTCCACTCAAGTGAATATGAATGAGGTGCAGTCCTCGTCTGTGGGGAGTCAGACTGCAGGTACCTACAGCGTGTGATGTTGAATACAGTCAAGAGTGTTTTCAAAATAAATAATACATGTTCTCTTTTGAAATCTCCAGCGCCTGGCAGATCTGCAGCTGAAAGTCCAAAGTGTGTCATGTTTGTGCGGCTGCGGGTTCAGTCGACTGCAGGAAGGAAAAAGCGTGCCGGAGGATTTCAGTTTGGCACGGCTGCCAGACGAGAAGCCTGGATCGCCCTTTCGCAGGAGAGGTACACTGACTCATGACATGGAGGTGGGCTGGTACATAAATAATATGAGAGCAGGCACACATATCATGTGGCGTTTGGTCCTTGGAAGGCACTTAAATACATTTCCCACAAGAAACTCATCATGATTTCTGTGATGTACATATGGTGTCAGAAGTGGGACGCTTAGCCGCACTATTTCTCCTTTCAAGGAGTGTCTGACTAATGGTTTCCTTAAATGGGATGCTTAGCCAAAAGGTCATGTGTGATGTGCCACATGTTTGAAATCCCCTTCGAAAAATGGACATCCATGATGTACCAGCCTGTACAAGATTCACCTTGTGTGTGATAGATAGATATAAAATGCAGATATATTATCTGTTGAACTCTGTATGGAAGTGTTTTAAAACATATTTCATGGGTTTGAGGTCAGGGCTCGCACGTTGTTCCACACCGCAATCATCCACACAATATATAGTGTTCTTTGCAAGCGCAAAATTGTCAAAAATGTATTTTCTCAAAATTAGAAATTTGAGGCTTGACAGGACAGCAAACCAGCCCCGGAGTGTATCGTCCTGTCTGAGTTAATGTTTCAACACAGAACAACGTGACTAACTGGAACGCTAAAATCCTAAATTGCATTCGGGGGCCGCTCAGATTGTCCATTCAACCACTTGTTTGGCAGCTTGTTGACACAGCTGCTAACCTGTTTGTGCACCCGAGCTCTCCTCAATAACGACTTTCTGTCCTCCCGCTCAGCTCCAATGAGCTGCATGCCTTTCTCGAGCACCGTCGACCCGACTTGTGTCTGCTCAAAGGCGGAGGAGGAGGAGGAGGAGACGACGGGGAGGCGGATCACAACGAAGAGGAGTTTGTCCTGGTGGAGGACAATGACGACAATGATGAGAACGAGGAGGTGGAGGAGGAGGATATGTTACAGAAGCAACACAACTCGGGAGATGACTGGGAAGTGAGTGAGTGGTTTGTTTTTGAAGACGCTGCCGATCATGGCTGTGTCTCTTTGAAGATAGTTGAATGAAGTTGCGTTCTCTTTGCAGATGGTATTGATGGAAGACAACAGGGACAAGCCAGGCCAGCTCACCGACCGGGACCCGGAAGGACTGAACGCCATTGTGGAGAACAGCCACATTTTAGAAGCCTCACATGTCAGAGAGGTCAGTGAGCCACATGCACAGGCCTCACATGTGTACTTCTTAAGCACTGCACTTATCTCAACACGTTATGAATAAATAAATAAAATACTTTTATTTTTTTTCCCCCCAAAAATTACATTCTACTATGTTGTGATTTTATTTCATTTGAATTAAATTCCTTGTGCAGGCCTACTTTGTCCGCCCCCCGACCGCCCCACTTCCATATTAATTCTTCTCATCACCTCATCTTTTCAGCTGTCTAAGGAGCTGCCCCCAAAGACGGTGGGCCACGCCTGGCAGCTGGCGTACAGCACATCTCGCCACGGCGCCAGTCTCAAGTCCCTCTACCGGAAATTGAGTGCCTCGGACTCGCCCACTCTCGTCGTCATCAAAGACGCCCTGGAAGAGGTGAAGTCTCTGCTTTACCGCATCTTAGAAGAACATGACTACCACCACTCGTGCCGGAACCTCTCTTTTCTTTCTGCAGGTATTCGGGGCTTTCCTCTCGCACCCGCTGAGGCTCAGTGAGACGTTTTACGGCACGGGAGAAACCTTTCTCTTCATGTTGCATCCTCGATTCAAGGTAATTATCATTTTGTGTGGTATGAACTGAAGTTTTTAATTGCAAACCTGCACTGGGAGTTTGTGTATTTTCCATCATTCCACAGTGCTTCAGATGGACTGGAGAGAATTCCTTTTTTATTAAAGGGGACTTGGACTCATTTGCCATTGGTGGAGGAAGGTAAAATTTACAATGAAATTGGGATCTTGGGGGTGGGGGTTCCACCAACACTCCACTATTTGCTGGAAACTCACCTATCTGCTGTTTTTGCCATGTCTAAAACGTTGCTTTGCCGTCTTCACATCAACCAGCTACAATGGTGCCTTTTTAGTTGGACGTCAATTAATCAGATTTACATTCACAAACTATTATTTGAAGTTCACCTGCACATTCTAGTATCTAATATCCTTCCCCCCCCTCCTCTCCCCGCAGCGGTCACTTTGGTCTGTGGGTGGATGAGAATCTATATCTGGGCCACAGCAGCCCTTGTTACACCTTCAATAACTGTTGCCTCTCAGAAACCGACGACTTCCGAGTCATGGAGCTGGAGGTGTGGACGTTCAGCTGAGGCGTCTCATTGTTCACTTGCCACAACCGGCACTGTGTTCCAACACTGTTGTCCTTTCATGGTACCGGTCAGGTCAAACCGTTGGATTTATTCACAGTCAAACAGATCAGGATGATTGGGACTTTTTGAGCACTGGCTGCTGTAGGGACATTTTAATGGATGACTCATTCCTGCGGGCACGCTCATGAAAGACTTTGCACTTTGCTCCATGTATGAATTAGTCGTCACTTATGATGTCAACAACTCTGCATCTTCATGCCCAGCCCTGTAGCCACATTAGCTTGTAAAAGAACGTCGTGAACAGTATTATATCATGTGTACGAATACTTATGTATGATCATGCTCCCTTCTGGACAGGATGTCATCAAAAAGTGTCACATGCTGCATAAAATAAATATATTATCTATACTTACGAGTTGATCACAATTTGCTCAATTTTAAGGCTCACATCTGATGCTAAAAAAAAATTGTGTATTAAAAGTTTAGATTAGACTCACTAGCTACATTCGATACATTTGCACAATGTAATGTAGACAGGCAAAGTAAAATATGGTGATTTTATTTTGAAAGTCATGCTTTTATCTTATGTGAACAACTATCTTTTTAATCAACAGTTCTTGTGGTTTAAAAAAAATGGAGACATTTTAAATCTAATGTGTGTATGGTGTGTTAAAAGATCACCCTTCATGCTTGGAAAATAACTTTTTTTTTGTACAAAAAGTGTCAGAGAATCACAGTGTTTTACTGTTAAATTCAGAATTCTCATTTATAGCAACAGACCTGAACAATTTGTCTTCTGCTCAGGGTCAAACAAAATGAGACAAACAGTCACACATTTTCTTTTTTTTTGTAACAGGAAAGAAGACCAAGGTCCTTTGAGTACAACCACAGGCAAATAGTGTCATTTTGCCTTTAGCTAAATTGCTTCCTTTGAGATGAATCAGTGAGAAACAGGCGACTTGTCAGATTGATTTGCAACTGTTTGCTCTTTTAGCTGCGAGTCAACGACTATAAATTATAACAATGTTCTTTGGTGTAGTGTTGCCCTCTGGCAAACGAGAACAGTACCAAAAACAAAACATGAAATACAGACAAAATATGTAGCTCAGAAAAACATTCATAAAAGTTATCCAAAAAATTGCTCGTGCATCTTGTTAGTGAGTTTTGCTTCTTTGCATTGCACAGAGCTATCACAAGGCTGCTAAATATTCTGACCGTGCCTGAATTCCGCCTATTTTGCACCACAGACCGATGGGAGACTTCTCCTGCTGCATCAGTCCCCGACGATTGAGTAACATAGGGGTGTTTCCTCTGGCAGACACTTCATCAGCAACAATCATCAGGTTCTGCCCGGCCCCAGAAGAGCTTTCAGGCAGCACCGTCACAAACTGCTGAAAGGCGCCCGGAGGCCACACTTCCACCTCCTCTTCTGGAGGCTTTGATTACTCGCAAAAAAATAGCGATATTCAACTTAGGTCAAATTTCCAGATGAACCTAAAATGCACTACAATCATTACGGGTTAACTTAATGGTGAAGTTTGCGATTTAAAAAAAAACAAAAACTTAAGCAGCTCTCAGTGCTTTGCCACTTAAACTCTGGAGAAGCTTTCTCATCACACTTGTTTAGCCACAAGAATGATCTCACTCACTCACTCACACACACACGCACGTGCGCACTCTACTGTGCCAGGTACTGCTTAGCCCTCTCCAGCCCCTCCTTCAGGAAACTGATGTAAGTGGACGTGGAGGGGTCTTCAAACCCTCCAGAGAAGCTGAAAGTGGTTCCGTCCTGCCCCTCGCCATCATCAGGCTTCATGGACGTTTGGTCCAGGAAGAAGTTTGCATTTATGTGATGGACCTGCAAATGAGAACATTTTAGACTCATTTGGCTCATTCTGTCGGGAGCATCGTGAGTCGTGTTCTTTACAATGGTTCCATTCGGCAGGGCAACCATCATCTCCACAGGGAAGGTGTACTTGTCAAGGTGCAGGCGGGCCTTTTTGCTCAGCGCGGGGCTACGCTCATCAGCCTGGAGCGCAGGAACAGAAATGTTTGTTTAAAAGGGGACACATCATGGAAAATTGACTTTTTAATTGCTTGTATGCAAATATTTTGGTCTCTCACCTGCATGTTCTCCAGCTCTTTGACCAGAGACCAGCTGCTCACAAAGCTCTGGTTGAGCAAAGCCAGAACGGGCGAACTTTCCAGGACGGTCTCCCGGAGAGTTCGCCCGGAACCTACAGACCAGAGATAAGATAAGCGAAACATGCAGATGTTTAGGGTACCAAAACAATGATGGCTTGTATACCTGCCTCACACTTTTTAGGGGAGCCACTATGATATGGGACAAATAAGCAATCATGAATCAACTTTTCACTCAAACTTGGCTCCAAATCCTTTGCAGTCAATTACAGCTTGAAGTTTGGAACGCATACACATCACCAGATTCTAGATTTGAGCCCGAACTTGTACTTTGGGTATTTTCCTTTCAGTTTTGTCCAAATTCCACTTCTTTGCCTTTGAAAAGTCTTCGATTGCTTTCGCGACGTTGTCCATCTGCATTGTGAAGCGCTGTCCGATGAGTTCTGAGGCATTTGGCTGAATATGAGCAGATAACATTGCCCGAGATACTTCAGAATGTATCCTACTGTTTTTGTCAGCATTCACATCCTCATTAAATAGTTCCCGACTGTCAAAGTCTTGAAAACTTTTGGGTTATGGGTTATTTCTTCAGATTGAAGATTTTGCACTTCATATTTTGCCCCAAGTGTACAAATAAGCTTACCACAGTAAAAGTCAAATTGTTTACTAAAATGAGGTGTCACTTGATGAGAAGTCATGTCCAACTTTACATAATTTGGTCTGAACTGTCCGCCTTCAGAGTTTCAACTGTATGCCACTAAGTGGTGATGAGGAATCTAATTAGTGACATCAGAGCATTTTAATTAGATGGTTAGTGCAGTGACATCATTGCCACAGACTAGCTTTTATGATGTCCTTGATCATGCAGAGAGAAAAAAAAAAGTATATGAAGTACTTGGGCTAAATAAATACCCATCCCAAATGGGTCATTTTGTTCCCTTGCCCAAAAATCTGAACTGTGCTTTTCTTCTCTAAAATACCAGCAACAATTAAATGATGATGGTAAACTATGTATTTACCAATAATCACCAGTGTAACAATTTTGCATTTGACAAACTTTACAAACAAGTTGCACGCTATTTAGTCATAGTAATAGTAGTAGCAGTAGTCGAAGTAGTAGTATTTAGTCGTGTGTGTGTATGTGTGCATTCGGGCATGCATACATGGTGATCTCATCCAAAAGAGATCCAAATGCTGCCATCTGCTGGCCATAGTTTAGCCCCCCCCCCCTTTCGGAACTTAATGGTCAAACCAAAGCTGGAAAATACTTTCTTCTGCCTATTCCCATAACTAAGAGGTAGTCGACGACATTTTCCATTGCTGGCAATCCTCATTAGGGTTTCCGTTGATGATATTTCACATCATCGACTCTCAAAGAGTTACGTTTGAACCTGACGGTCTCACCTCAGCAGGACTGGTCGTCTAGTGCTCCCCAAAGTAGAATGGAATGCACCAACTTCTTCTCTGCTTCGGCTCGCTGGAAGGCCTCCGAAAAAGGCAGGTAGGAGACCTATGGTACAGTCCAGTGTTAGACAGTCATGAAGCGACATGGTAAACAACACAACAAAGTCACGTTTACCTTCTTGAAGGGATACAGGGTGACCTCCAGGCGACGAGCGGCTTCTTTTTGATCGATCTCTACGCTCCAGTCAATGTCCTCAAAGACAAACTGGATCGGCTCAGCGCTGCCGCCTCGGCTGTCGATGACGTTGCCCTCTTCGTCCATGATGACGGAGGGAATGGATGGCCCGGTGGACTGCAACTCCAGCTGTGGAAGAAAATGCTTATCTATCTGTTGCCACACATACTAAAATATGTCATGGCTTCTTGTGAGTAGATCTCCTTTGTGTTCAATGGAGCCGTGACATTTTTTTTTCATGTAAAATGGACACCTTGCGTCAAAATTGGTGGAAAACATTGGATTACTGTATCTAATACCTGTACTATAAAATAGATGAAAAGTACTGTAGCTGGAAAGGCTTTACCAGTGGCAGGTAGCCAATGTCCACCTCCATGTTGCTGCTTTCGCTGGCGCCATACAGCCACTCCATGTCCACATTCAGAGACCTTTGACACAGATGGAAAAAAGCACACGATAACGACTCTGCCACTAACGTGCTCAGTTTTGTGATGTGCATCTTAAAAGGCCTTCACTTGTCACTGGGGACGTAGAGGTGAAAGTGCCGCACGTGAGAGGCGTCTTTCGCGAGGACAATGTTGCCTGTGAATTGGCCTGGCGTGAACCAGAAGGGAAAGTTGGGGACATCGTTTAGCTGGAACTCTGCATGAATCCTGTTTGGGATTAAGGAGAGATTTTTTTGTGAAAACGACAGCGTTCTCTCTGATTTTTCATCAAAACCACATGTTTTCAAAACCGCACGAATATTTCAGAATTGCGCTTGTGCACATCAGTGAAGGGGCGTGGCTTTGGTCAGAATGGAAGGAAGGAGGGATTAGTGAAGTGAGACTATGTTCAAATTTTGGGAGCAATTTTAAAACTCAACCTATCCCCTTAATTGTCTGGGGTTTTTTTTTGGTCTTCTTTGCACATTAAAACTTACAAATCTCAAACAATGGCCCTCACTGTCAATTATCACTTTTCTCTGATGACAAACAGTAATTAGATGTCTTTAAGTGTCCAGAAAACCATGACTGCACCGTGCTGTTGCTCCTATCATTATCACTATTATTAATTAAAATGGAAATTTAGCTATGAACGGGAACAATTTTCAAAATATGTGTGACAAGGAACTTTGTTTCTCCTCACCGGAACACAATGTCGTAATAGAAGTCGTTACTGGCACGTATGCACGCGATGGTGCCCTGAGGCGCAAAGCGAGATTTTATGAAGGGTCGGGGGTGAAACATGGTCAGCAGGGAGTGGATGAGAACCTGCGGTGAGAACAAGAACGCAACATGTAGCACTCATTTTTGACTTGAAGTGAACAGAATCCGATTTTTTTTTTAAAGATACCTCTTTGCCCTTTGGTGTGGGAGGGTGGTAGCGGTTGTTGGGCAGGTACCCGGTGAAAATGTTGAGCTCGCTGGGGATCACCCACCATGTGTCTCCAACCTCCTGCTTATTCTTGGGCGGAAGGAAGACCTTGAACTGGCTGGCGAAGAAAGAAGAGGAAGGCACGGCTGGACTCTTCCATGAGCGCAGACCACTCAGGCAGCTGTGAGAGACCTGCAACATCAACTATCCTAATCAACAAATCTGCAAACTTGTTAGGGCTGATTGTGGTCTGTCAGTGAGAGCCTGACTTCCTCCAGATGCCAATATTTGCCATAATCTTTGGTAATGCCATGATTCAGCTGAGGTATGTAACTACCGGTATGTTTTATCCATGTTTTCCACATCATTTTACCAAATTGCGATGAGCGAGCATTTTGCTGGTTTTGTTCTTACCCCAAGGAAGCCATCTTTGCTTTTTGTCATGGAGTCCATGAGCAGAGGCTCCATTTTGGCCTCCAGCGTTAAAGTCTCCCCATCTGGGTCTTCAATCACCTCATCTTCAATGTCCCGCGGTGGTGTAATCCCTGTGGAAAAAAAGATAAGGTGGTGTCATCGATCATTACAGGAGGGAACGGAAATGTTAAGTTTGAGCTACCTGTGAGTTTCTCCACAACCGGTTTAAATTCCTCCGGACTGAGATAGAGGTCATGGTTGGTGTCTAAAGAGGAGAAGAGAAAAAGCCCCTCGGCACCCAGAGTTTGCACACTCTCCTCCTAATAGGGGGAGAGAAATTCACATTCATTAGACATACTGCAATGATTTCATTCTCAATGTGCACCGCAACAAATCTGGGTTACTGCTGCAATAACAGATTTTGTAGAAACTGGAAAGAGTGGAAAAGGTCTGCCCGGAGGCCACAGATTCTTTGCATATGTTCCATCCAGTCAGGCCATGTCTCAAACACATGTTGACTGCCAGATACAAAATGGGTGGCAGCGGGGTGGGGGGAGCAAATTTGAGACCAAACACTGAGTTTTACCAGTTGGGACAACTAAAAGACACACCCTGTTAGTAAAAGCACAATGGGCTGGACTAACTGCAGATGTGGTGTCAACACACCAAAATGCCAAAATGGGTTGAGCGGCTGTTACTGGATTGCACACAATTTCTTGGCAAAGGGCTTTTGGATTCTTTTTTCTTTTTTTTGGGAGAAAGTACATTTTAATGGCTTGCATACAACATTGTATCTGCGGGGTCTGCCCACTCATCAAGTCTCAAATTAAACCACCTCAATCTTTAGTTGTCTGCCTATTTCTGAAAATCGGTGTCATGCACGAAGCTGTTAACTCATCCACTGCCAGATATTACATCACGTAACCAAATTCAGAAAATTGGTGACTTTCACAAGTTGATATGATGTGACGTCATTAAATTTCAATTTTCAGGTGGCAGTAAAAGACCTGACCAAAAGACCAAGAGTTCGAAGACTGTCCCTAAAAACGGGTTGATTCACAATCTCTTATAAATCAGAATACCCTGTTTAGAGCAATGGGAGCGCATGAAAAATACCACGATTTTTTAATACAATATTTTTATTTTTACTTGACTTCAGCTTTAATTTTCTATTTCATCATACTGTTTGACTTGGGCTTGAAATTTCAATTTCATTACACTGTACAAACAATTTGTATCGCTACAGTAGATGTTGGCTTCAGCTCACGTGTCTATTTTGAAGGTGGGTTTCTTGATAGTACTTGATGCCCCACGCCAGGAGAGGAACAACAAGAACCAGTAGCAGGGTGTAAGTCCTTGTGGAGATCTGGGAGCTGGAGCCCCGAGACTGTTGTCGCTTCTGGCCGTCGTTGCGTCCCTCCTCGCGGGTCTCTTTATGCACATCCGCCGCCATCCCCTCCTAACACAAAGGCATGTCGGTCGGATAACATCCAAAAAATATCCAACCGCAGACTTTCTTCTATGCAGAGCGACCGGCTACGATACTGCCTCCGACGCAGGAGATGAACGTCCCTTCTGGGGGATGAAGTTCCCAGACAACCGCTAGCATTTTAGCCGCACATCCACGGTGGACTGCTTGCGAATGTGTCAAGGATCAATTGAAACCCACAATCAGCCGGATGTTACATTACTTTGTTTTCAAATTTAAAGTAATTCAAGAGATGGGTCATGCAACCCGCTTACTCTCTACTGTACTCTTTGCGCGACCAGGGCATTTGTTTTATTTTGAAACGGATTTTCCGCAAATATAATCGCAGTGTATTCCAACAATTTCACCTAATATTTTCGAGGTTTTGTCCCCTTCTCAATTTGTTATTTTCTTTTGGGGGATGATGGGAGGGTTCTTTCCTGCCAGGAAGCTCTGTTAAACAATTTAAATTACATGTTCGTCTGCCAGAAGGGACTTTAGATCTGAACTGCAGCTTTACCCTTTGAAACTGTAGCTGTACACAAAAACGTTTTCCTTTTTTCTCCATTAGTGCTCATATCGAGAAGAAAATTACGCCACATGCTGTTGCTTAATAGCTACCTTGGACTGACTCAAAATAGCTTCAGTGATGACTTCTGAACTGATTTACAAAAAAACAACAACCCTTTGTTTAATAACTGAAAAAGATACACCTCACCTGTGTGTGTTGTCACAGACGACTGTGATTTTCAGGTTGGCTCAAGAGACAGACATATTACCATCCAGCCAATGTCTAACTGTTAGTCTCTAACAGTTCCACTTAAATAACTGACCTGACTTTAAATTACTTTTTGAATGAATTGGAATCTGCATAAATTGCTTTTTAAAAAACAAAACAAACAAAAAAAAACACTGAAACATTATTCAAACTTGGCACGTGTGTCGTGTGCGAATCATTTTACAGAGAACAGCAGGCTTGTGTAAGGGCAATCTATCTTGGTTTATTACCACTCCACACTCTCCATATTTACATAAGTTACACTGTGTATTACCAAGAATAAGGCAACACTTTTGTGATGCTGATAATATTCAGTTCACTTATGAATGAGCTGACTGTAAAAACACAATTTAGCAACGTGTGTATATTTGACTTCTGCGTTTTGTAAAGTTCATTTCATGGAGAAGGAACTTTTCAGCACATATCTTCTTCCACAGGTTGCGTCTTCACCTCCATGACCTTTGGAGGGATGTAGGAGCCCATCCCAGCCGCTCTTTCTGCCTCTGCCTGCGTGTACGGTTCCTCCTTAAGCTCTTTCAACCTAAATGGACGAAAACCAGGCTGAGGGTCCAAATACTGCATATTTCAATCCATACAAAACTATTGAAGCTTTACCGTCTTTTGTGGACTTTAGTCTTGAAATGGTCTTTCAATGATTTCATATCCACAAAATATCTCCTGCAAGACAAAAAGTCACCGTATTACCAACTACTAATGAACAATCACGAGAATCCATTCATCCATTTTTGATTGCACTTGTCATTAAAGGGTTTTGGATGAGCTGGAGCCTCTCCTACTCAACTTTTGGCGAGAGGAGACTACATTTTTGGGAATCGGTTAGTAAGCCGGAGTACTATACACAAAGAAACTCTCAACTTTGAAGCAGAGTTGCAAACCACTAGTCTACTGTTCTAGAGTCAATACACCATGAGCATACTGGAATGAAGAACATGTTCCAGCACTGCACACGGTAAAAAGTCAGTCATTTTGTTAGTTATCAATTACATTTGTTACATTATTTAAACGAACTCTAATAAACTTATTTTCAATGGAGTTTAGCAGCCATGTCCCTATTAAGCATTGAGAAAAATTGAAACACCTCTTTTTTGCTCCCCTGCAAAATCAAATAGGCCACAAGTTGACAGTAATGACGACTGTGACTGATACCAAATTGTGCACCACATCATCAACAAGACCTGCCATCAGAGTAGACATGGCATCTTTAAAGTTGACTTTTGCATCAGGTTTAAGAGAAGCTGCAATGCTGCTGTATGCAGCGTGGGGCAATCCGGATTTCAGAAAATGCCATTATAGTCTTCCAACCAAAAATGCATGTCGCAGACATGTTGAGACACCTGCAAACTAGTTTAAAAAACATCTCCTTCAACATTATCCAAAATGGATTGAAGGGTCCTTGAGCTCTACCTCGACAGTGAGCAGCAGTACAGTTGTCCACTTACGCGCAGTGTAAACAGTAGTGCTGTGCACATCCCGTCACATCATAGTCCACTTCCTGATTAAGTAGTTTGGCAGCAATTTCAGGCTTCATATCTGAATGGATCTCATCTAAGTCTTTTGTCCGGCGCTTCGTCTTCCACGTCTTTGCAATGTTCTTCTTTCTGCCATTATTGTGGCTTTTCGTTTGTTTGGACTTCCCCATGGTTGGACCGGTGAGCTGTAAGGACAAACATGGATACAATGTAACATAGCTGAAAGGTAATGGCTTAGGTGGGGGAATTGAGTCATATGACTTGACTCGAGTCCTACTTCAGTTGCGTTCAGTGCTGTTTCGGTTCCAACTTTGGGTGGAAGTTTGCAAAAATTATATTATCCAATGGCAATCACGGTTTTAGCCAGCAGGAGGGTTTGTGTGCATATCAACCTTTTTGTGAACCAGTTGCGCGGAAAGTTTTAATTAATAAAGCTTCATCAGGCCATGACTAAGTAATAGACATTTTCTTAGTTTATGATCATCGGGATTAAACGTTATAATGCGTGAGTGAAGCGACTTCAAAAATCAATCTGCGCCAAGTTAAACTATACCACTGGCCGAGTTGTGCCGTTTTCTTTATAACACGACAAAGGTAAAATATAAGTCTGTTTCTTTCTTATATATTAGTTTCAACCCGTTTTCTTTGGCGTTATCATCTTCATGTTTACTTACCCCCTCACACGTGTAACTGGAAGGAGTGGACTCGTTTACTTCCGGGTCGAAAGAAAGGACGGGTGTGACGTGTCGGTAGATGGCGTCGGCCACTGATTCTAAAAAATGAAACAAAACAAATACATTTGCATTTCTGTTTCTATAATGAACACCAAAAACATAATATATGTAGATATGGTTAAAGAAACATTGTTCTTATGTAATTTATATTTCTTTAAAACGCCATAACACGCAGGTCAATGATTTGACAAGTCGCCTTCTAAAATCTGACTGTACTGTACTTGAGTCAAATGATCAAGATGGTTGTCTGGGTTCTGCAGAGTTTGCAGATGAACTGATCATTTGAATCAAACATGTCAGGATGCAGATAGATACAAAGATGCAGAGCCAGGAAACGGTAACTGACACGCCTTGCTCAAGTCACCTACCTATTGATATGCCAAAGAGCCCAAATCTAACAGATGGAAGGATGGCTCTCAGTACTTATACTCAGCCAGAAAGTACACCGAAGCCTGAGTACGCACCAAATGCACACAAGTGAAATGGTAAAGTAGAGTTTAAATATGTCAACAATCAAGTCATCAGTCTTTCTATGTTTTCAGACTTTATCTTTAAACATATTAATTTATTTAGAAACAATCAAAATCACATGACAGGGTCTTTAACCAGGCACAATTTTAAGATTTTTCCTTTCCTAGTGAAAAAGGGGGGCTTGACCAACATGTAGAGGTCTGAGAAAATAATTAATAGATGTATTTTAAAATATAAAATAAAATGCTCGAGGGGCTTAACAGGGCTATGTAGCACCTCTCGCCCTGGTGTAGCACCATCCATGTCTTTAACGTGATCAGTTTCTCCTCATAGATGTAGAACATATAAATATAATATATATTATAATATAATTTAATATAATGTAACATGGGCGGCCCGGTAGTCCAGTGGTTAGCACATCGACTTCACAGTGCAGAGGTACCGGGTTCAATTCCAGCTCCGGCCTCCCTGTGTGGAGTTTGCATGTTCTCCCCGGGCCTGCGTGGGTTTTCTCCGGGTGATCCGGTTTCCTCCCACTTTCCAAAAACATGCATGGCAGGCTGATTGAACACACTAAATTGTCCTTAGGTGTGAGTGTGAGCGCGCATGGTTGTTCGTCTCTGTGTGCCCTGCGATTGGCTGGCAACCGGTTCAGGGTGTCCCCCGCCTACTGCCCGAAGATGGCTGGGATAGGCTCCAGCGCCCCCCGCGACCCTAGTGAGGATTAAGCGGTTCGGAAAATGGATGGATGGATAATGTAACATAATACAATATACTGTATCTATATCCTGACAGAGAGAGAGAGAGAGAGAGAGAGAGAGAGAGAGAGAGAGAAAAAAACATTTGTTTTTCTAAAGTTTGAATCAAACTTGCTCTCGATATCCAAAATGTGAGCGACCTCTGGTTGTCTGAAAGACAGTGCAGTAATCATTGCAGATCAATAAGTGGCGGTAATACACTAGGACAGTTTGTAAACCGCAATCAGACACAAAGAAGAAGAAAAGAAGGCGGTGTCAAACTGCTCTAGTGCATACGCGCCGTGGAGGAGAGGGAAGATGGCGGAGAGGAACGTCGATCTTGATCACGAATGGAGCGAGCGGGGCCTGGATACGGCCGAGGACACGCTGGTTGCAATGGAAACCCTGTTGGCCACACTGAGGGCATTCGAAGACGGGCTTAGGCAACAGGAATTGTCCGTGGCGTCGTCCGCGGACTACTGCGACAACTTTTGTCAGGTAACGAGTGCGTGAATCCTTGACACTAGCATTAGCATATCGCTTGCTCAGTTTGGGTTGTTTTCTTGAAGATAGTCGAGATGTTCTGGGATGGGTTGCGCCCCTTTTGTAATTAGAAAACGCGTTTCTGAATGAACGTATACTGCTACTCGGCGTCCAGCAGCGAGTTTAAAAGAATTAACATCATGATCGTACAATGTTAATTGAATGCGGTTCACTACTGGCGCTGTTGAAATCAATATTGAGTGTTTGAGGAAGCTCAACAACACCCCTCTTACTACAGTATTGTGATCTGCATTCGTAATTGCACGTTGAGTGCACACATGGGTGTGGATACAAATACTGCTCTGGTCAAATCTGACACTTTATTACGTTTGACTGTAAGAAAACTTTCCCCCCTAAAGATATTTAAAAATATATATTTTTTTATAGATGTTTCATTGTGTGTCCATTAAGGCTGTTCCGGGTAATAAAGTAACCCATGTTTATATAATTAATTTTAAATTAACCAGTGTGTGCTTAAATCGAACAAAATGGAGGGAATCTTGAATCTGAAACTGTAGATTCATTAAGTCTATGCTTTTTTTAAGAGGACAGTGGTAACAATATTCAAGAGGGATTCCAGAGAACTGCTCACATTCTTGAAAGGGATGAAGAGGATGATTGAGGAATATCAAAGTAAAAGTGGTTCTATTTTTCAAACATAAAGAACAGAAGTCAATCAGAGATTTGAAGGTGCCTTGACACAGCCAGAAAAAAAGTACCTGCAATGGAGAAAAACAAAGAACCAATGTATTCGATCAAGAGAAAGAAAAGAATGAGGTCATGAGCCCATGAAGCCACCTGACTATGAACCATGGAGGAACACCACAACATCTATCAGCTTGCAGTTTTGTGTTCCTCACATCATATTAGCATACTACTGTGAGTAGAGTCAAATTTAACCATAACGCAACAATCAACATTTAAATTTGCATCTCGTATATCCTACTTCTTTCTTGCAACGCCTTGTTTTTCACAAATTAGCCTCTTTCCAACTCGGGCATCACCTTCAAGTCGGAAGTAGTCCCAATGTAATTACACTCAAATCTCCTAGGCTGAGATCCTTTTAGGAGGTTCCCCCTTGTGGATGTGCCATAAATAGACAGTGGGGAATTAATCAAGGCTCCCCGTGGATACCCAGCATGCAAGGGTGTCTGTCTGGTACGCAGGCGTCTCAGGATGACAAGCTCACTATCCTGCGGGATGTAGGCAGCACACATTTTCAAATGTTAAAAATGAACTTTAGTGTCGAACCAGTAGGTTTTCAAAGGTAATGTCCATGTGGACAAAATTATTTAGTACCCCTCTGTAAATGAAAGCAAACAAATCCACAGTGGTCAGAAATAACTTGACTTTGACAAAAGAAACAGTAGTTAAAATTAACCTAGGAACATCGGAGATTGCCTCTGATTTGTGGTTCAACAGGATGACATTGGGGAGAAAAACAATTGTGACACAGGCACTGACGAAAATTATATTTCTGCACTATATACAAACCTAATTCCAATGAATAATATTCATAGTTAATGATTATTTGCTCAAAACAAGAAAGTGTATCCGTTTGATTTTGACAGCCAGCTAACACCGAGTGTCAAAAATGTATTTTTGAGCATATTTTCAATCAACTAAAGTGAATTAATCATTTCCGCGGTGTATTTGATGTTCGTGGTTGCGCCATGACCCTCTCCCAGCAACTTGATGTTCCTGCGAATATATCTGCGTGGGACTGGAGCCAACAGTTTGGGGACATGGCCGCAGGAGGAAAATTGATGACAAATCGAAGAGCTGGATAATATGAATGGTAACAAAAGAGCCCAGGACACCTTCCAAATAAATTAAAGGTCAACTTTAAGGTCAAGGTACATTGATGTCAGATCGCACTGTCCGTCCTGAATTTGAGCCAAAGTAGACTTGGTTAGAAACGACCAAGGAGGATACCATGGAAAATTATGGGAATTTCACCTCATGATCATTATGACCAAAGTTCTCAAGATTACCGGTATTAGCAGGATATGCATTTTGAATACAAAAATATCATTTTTGTAACCCTATGTACTTCTTGACATTGGGAATTGTAAATGGCGACACCGACTGCACTTTTTGGAGAGCCCGCAAAACATACGAAAAAATTGCTTCTAGGGACGTCCTGGTGATACTTTTTTTTTATCTTAAATTACCTGAGGCCGAATACTATTAGCATTAAGTCACCAAATACAGGAATTATACAGCATTTATGTTTATTGAATGTAAACTTTAGCCCTAATACATATCAATATGGAGGACGTTTTATAAAAATGTATTCTCATGTAAATTGCCTGGGGATGCAAGTGCCACCAATTTGGTGGACTCACCCATGTAAGCTTTAACATAGAATGAGGGATTCATTTGTTTGATATATTTGATTTGTCTAATGGTAAACAAAACATTTATATTGTTATTTATAGGCTTAAATGAAGAGTCCACCCAACTGTGTAGTTGTTGGGTACATACGTGACTTCTCTCATGTAGAAAACAACACGATTGATGTATGACCTGGTTAAGTGCAACCAGTGGAGAATGAGCTTGCTTGTCACCAAATAATTGGCACTTGTTAAACTTGAATTTGAGGTGTAGACGTAGACACGTGTCACACCTGTCACAAACCTGTCTGTCGCTCTCTCCACTCTTTGACGATGCCGTTTAGCGGAGAGGGTACTTGATAGTGGGCGAGGCACGTATTTTATACTCTTAATAAAAAGGGCAATATTCTAAAAAAAACAAAGTGGCACTGCTAGGGAAAAAATGGACTTCGTTCATATACAGCATTTGTTTGAAAAGAAAACCGCAATCCATGTGGGGATGTCAAGATTTTTGATGATTCATTCCAATTATATCCGAGCTTTGAGTTGACCGGGAGCTTAGATAGTAGTATTGGTCTGTTATTGATTGATTGATTTCGCTGAATCCAGTATGAGACATAATTACAGTTGGAGCGGTGTGGCCAACTGTTTGAAATCTGTTTACCATTAATTCCTAAACCATGGACCATTTCATTCTTTCAAAATATGTATTTGACAGTTTGTATGGGTTATTTTCCCCTCGCTAAGCCAATCCCCTTGGGCCTAATCAGTAGCATCTCAAACCAGACAGTGCCAAGTGGGATCAATCAGGTGTAGTCTAGCGTCTCCCTTTTCCCTGATGAGGAAACGCCTCAGAAATCTCACCTGCTTATGATTGTTCTAATGGGAAAACCAATGTCATGCAAGTATCTGTGTATTTTTTTCCTCCCCCTCCCCCAGGCACTTATGCATTATGCTGGCAGCAGAAACTCCATAGACCATGGTCTTCCACTTCTGGAGGTCTACTGCCTTTCGATAAATTGCTTCGCAGCTGCCCGCTCGCACCTCACCGCGGAGTCGGACAAAGTGACTCTTGTTTTGAAGAGGCTAGCTCTGTGAGTACAAGTGCTCCAATGAAAATGTGTTGTGTACTCCTTTGGCAATATCCCACAAAAGAATCGGACTTAATTCGGTGCTAATTAATTGCCTCCACGTTAACTGTGATGCATGTAGTCCCTAGCTTGCTATCTAGAGTCTACCATTTTTGCATCACCCCAATTAAAAAAAAAAAAAAGAAATTAGGCCTGTATCCCTATTTGCGACAGTGCCATTGCGCCTCTTTCCCAGAAACTCTTTGGGAAAGGAGCTTTTGTGATGCCTCTGACACAATGGCAGAAGCCCACAAGTTTGTCGATCAACCAGTGACACCATTTTGTGTTGGTACCTTAATGGGGGCCAGCGCCAAAGCAAATTATTCTATTTTTACCACTCGTGTATCGCTCACTTGACTCAAAGTGTCCTCTCCTGCCTTCTCAGAGTAGCAACACCCTCTGCGCAAGTTTAAATAATCTAATGTGGACAGTGTTTCATTTTATTTTTAGAATATGCCATGTGCCAATAGAAACAAACAAGGTCTTCCGTAGTCTACTCTAAAAACAACTACAGTTCATCATTGGAATGCCGAGATGTATGATTTGGAGAAGCCACTATGAATAAATGTGCAAGTAATACCTCCAATGATTAAATATATTGCGCACATATGGGTGGCATGATAAGAATCGAACCAAATGACGTCTGTATTAACTTGCTTTTAACATTCGAGTAACATCATCAATATGTCATCATAAGTGGACTCTGATGGCGCATGACAACATTAATGTTTATTGCTCAGAGCTCTCCATGACCATTTTAAGGAATGGAGCCACGTGGCGCTGTACCTTCGAAGGGCTTCACTGTTTCAAAGGGGAAGCATGCACATTCCAAAAGATAAACAAATACAACAAACGGTGTCAAAAGAAAACGTGTCGGTAACATGCAGCTCTCTCACAACAAACAATGACACGGAAAATAATTGCACATGTCAATCAGAATCAGAATCATGTTATTGGCATGTATGCAAAACACACAAGGAATTTGTCTCCGGTAGTAAGGGCTACACTGGTATTGCAATAACAATCTATTACGATAAACAAGAGCTGTGGATATCGTATGAGTTAGTTTTGATCATTTACACCAGCAATTTTTTTGTTTGTCCTGCAGAAGCTGTTTTGAACTGTTTCTGTCAGTGCCGGATAATGAAATCCCTTATGAAGCCTGGGTTCAGTTCCACCAATCTGTTCAGGTAAGAATACTTCTATTCATGTTGACTTCAGAGTAACCGAAGATGGCCAAGTACACATGTTATCAATACGATGAAATCAACATATTCATTGATCAATCATCATTGATCGTTTTACCACGCTGTGCACGTTTTTTGGCGCCGAAGGAATGGCTTGAAAAACGTGAAGCCCACAAAATGTAAATGTAAATATTCACATACATTTTATACTGTATTAAAAAACTACCACGACGTGGCTTTTGGTCCACCCCCCAAAAAGACTTGATCAAGGACGCTCTGTTGGATCATAGTATTATTTTTGTGTATGAAATGATTATGTGCCACTTTCGCAAATAAAGTTGGATTTGTACAAATTATCCATATTTAGTCAAAATTTAAACTAATCTAAAATCTGTAATTGAGATACTGTTAACCGTAGAACTACAAAGTACTATAAAAATGAACTTTGTACCCTGCCCCAATAAAAATATTTGTGTTTATTTGCTGTGAAGTGGAAGACACATTCCTTTGCCTTTTATTGAGGCCAAGGCTAAGTCACCCAGTCTGTGTTTTAACAAAAATGTTTTCTTTTCAATTTTGGTTCCTTTCAGATTGCACATGACACCTTGTTACAGTACGGCAGTACAGACCTTCAAGCCTTACTGCAGATCACAGGAGAGGGGGGCGCCTGGAGCAATCCCATCCTCGCAGCTCTCCTCTCAGGCCAGCCTACCATCCAACAAGAAGGTTAAAAGAACACATTTATTAAACCGGAGTAACTTCAATGTTCGCATCATATTGTCGTCTTTGTAATAGTTCACTCATCAATGCATTATTTATTATTTTTGTAGTTGACGCCTATATCAGCTTGGAGGGCGAGGGCTTCATGGAGATGCGGGTGAAGCATTTGGAGAAGATGGGCGAGGTGGCCAAAGCTGTGGTGCTGGCAAAAGCTTGCACAGACTGCAGCGCCATCTCCAACCAAGCTACATTTCGTCACACATACGTCTCTTTGCTCTGCCAGCTGCTTCCCAATGAAGAAGCAATTATGGAGGTAAAGGCTGGCGGTTCCTTCTCCTTTGTCTTGATGCACTCTTATTTTTCGAGTACAATTCTTTTCCTCATCAAAAATGTGTTTTCTGGTCTCCTTCCTGACATAATATTATGCTTTACTCCCGAACAGATATCCAGGCAAGACTGCAAGGATGTTCTTGAGATTACCACAAACTTGGAGATGGAGGGGGAGGAGAATACAGGCTTCATCTTGTGCACGACCTTCTTGACGCAGCAGCTTCAGCAGCCCAGCCTTGATCATTCCTGGTGAGTCTTGCTGAAAATTGATGCGCTTGTCAAGTTACTACTCTTAGCTCATTAAACGTTGATTAACTCATTCTTCTATCCATAGGGAGCTGATACAACTATGGAGTAAACTTCAGAGGAAGCTGGACCCTTCTCTCATGTCTCTTCTTGAAAGATGCCTTCAGCTGGGTGCCATTGCCATAACAGTGCAACATTTGCTTTACCTAGTCCGTTCAATTCAGACAGAGGTAAGATTTCTGTTTCCACACTGTCGACATAGTAATGTCGGTTTACAGAATTACACGATAACGCGGCAAATAGTATCATATTAATGTGACGGCAATGGGAGGATGATTCATTAAAACATTGGAATGTGTCACAGTATCTACGGTTTTACAGATGTAACGATAACGGCAAAATTGCGATATTAAAATAGCCGCGATGTTGTCGCCGTCTTGGCGCGATATTAAACGCACCATATTTGTTGAATAGGTCAGGTTATAGTTTCCATTTGTGCACTCCCATTACCTGGTGGTTAGTTTATTAGTGCAGTTTGATTTGAAGTGGGCATGTTTTGGATACCTACGTTTAAAACCCACGATAATCTTAAGGGGAACACAACATGTTTGAATCGCTGCACAAATTCTTGTGTAACTCGATTCACAGTGTGTGTATGTATTTGCTTGAAAGTGCCTCAATATTAAGTTTTGTTACTATTATCAGGCGAACAAAGCATTGTGAACGAAACTTGTTTCTCGAGCGCCACATAGGTCACTCTCAGAAGCCACAAACATTTTGAAAATTTTAACTTTTGTGATTGTGATATTGCTATTCCTGAAAACTATTTTAAACTATTTCTGCATTTTTCAGGCAGAGGCAGTGGGCACCGCTGCCTCAGTGGAGCTGTGTGTTAAAGCTCTACAACTCCCAAAACACGATGACTCAGAAAGCAGAATCGGCATCTGTAAGGTGGTGTCTGGCCTCCTCCTTAATGATCTGGAAGTCAGGCGGGCCTGCCTCCTCACAGAGTTCCTGCTTGGCCCCAGCCAGCAGGTCTTAAACCGCCTCCAGGAGCTCTACCAGTGCCCAGACCAAAAATACGAAAATGAAAGCGGCCTCATTCCCAACTCGCTACGCTGTGAACTGCTGCTCGTGCTGAAGGCACACTGGCCCATTGACCCGGAATTTTGGGACTGGAAAGCCCTCAAGTATCACTGTATCTCCCTTCTTGGGTTGAAACCGGAGTCGGAAGGGGAAGGGGAAGAGGGAGAAAGTGAGAAACTACTTACGCTTCAAGTCAACACACTGGCAAAAGAAACTGAGCACAAACCTTGTGTCAATGGAAGTCGTCTTCTTCACAAGCAGCCTGAACAGAAACCGTCTCACATGGTAGGAGGAGAAGGAGGAGTGAGGAGAGCCAAGCTCTGTTGTCGGATTTGTACAAGGTCCTTCACTGACATTCAAATCATACACCACTCCAAAAGACACGTCATGGACGACAGACACCCCTGCCCGATTTGCCTGCAGAATTTTAGGAGCAGAAAGGAGCTTCTTCCTCACATGAAACATCACCTCCAAAGTGAAACGCTTCAATGCAGTACCAACGTAAAGATTGAAGATGATGACATTGAACCCGGTGAGATAACCGTTGACCCTTCTTTAATTTTGTATTACGAGTCCACGCACGATCCTGAAGTCCTGCAGCACATTGTGCGGCAAGCCAAAACTGTCAAAGACAAGTGCGCGGACAACGAGCATGTGACATTCGATTACATGAACCAGCACTTCAGTCTGCAGAACCGAGAGGAGTATTTCTGTCCTGGAACCGGATGCTCCAGGGTTTTTAAACATTCCAAGTACTTGTACGTGCACTTAAAGTCAGAACATAAAGACGATGAGAACGTAAAGCATTTTCATCAGATGAGAGAGCAACGGGAGAAGTGTGCCTTCTGCCGGCGCCATTTTGTCTCCGCTTACCATCACCACAAACATCGAAGAACTCACTACTGTCAGCAACCGTACATGTGTGTGGTGATGGGCTGCGGCGCTCGCTTTGGTTCGTCCAATGAGCTCGTGTTGCACAAGCAGATCCATGGCTATCAGCTGAGCTACCAGTGTGAGCTTGAGGGCTGCTGTGTGAATTACTCAGACCTGGGACAACTTTATCACCACGAAGCACAACATTTCAGGGATGCTGCATTCACCTGCCCAACCTCCATCTGTAAAAAATTCTACTTTTCCAAAAGGGAATTCATTGAGCATCTATCCACACACAACATTACTTTCTCTGAAAAGGACTTTGAGGCTCAGAGGAACGCGAAAGAGACCATTTTCAAGGCTGATTTGGAAAGGGCGTCCCTTGTTAATAGTCCAAATGATGCGGAAGATTGTGCCATCGAAGATGGCCAACAAACTTCCTTGGGGAATTGCGTTTCCTCCTGTCAACCATCTGGCGACGCCAAGCCCAAAGCGGTGGTGACCATGGTGGCTATGTGTTTTGATGGAAGCAAGTTCACCTGTGGATTTGAGAAGTGCGGTATGACTTTCTCCCGAGCTCGAGACGTCCAGAGGCACCTGAAACATGCCCACCCAGAACACCTTAAACTGGAGAACAAAGATCACAAACATGACAAGGAGCAGGGTCCAAAGTCCAAAAAGATGAAGACTGAACTGGAGTCGGACAACGAAGAAGGTGAAAACCAGCTCTCGGCTCCCTGCTCACCTGGAGAAGATGGAAACGAATGGACGACCCCACCCCACTATACAACGAGCCTTGCAAAAAATGATGTCCTTCAAGAAATTCTCATAGGGCTAAGTAGACTGGATCTCAATTCCGTGTCACCACATAGTGTCTCAAATAAGCCGCCTCAGTCCATCGGAGGAGCAAACGCATGCCTTCACCAGGCTGTTATCGAAAAACAACCTGTGGTTTTGCTTTCTAAAGCATCTTCCCAGCTGCCTAAAAGAAATGTAACAGAAGAAAGAGCGGTCGAAAGGCTTGACGATGCTAAACCCTACGCTTGCGAGATAGGAAAGTGCAGCTTTAGGACTGCGCGGAGCTACAGTCTGCTGCGCCACTACGTTAATATGCACGGACGCCTGCTTGAAGAGGCCAAAAGAATGACTTGTTTTAAGGACACGTCATTTAAGCCCTTTAAGTGTCATATGTGTAGCAAGAGTCACCGAGAAATGAAAGGATTGAGGACCCATTACACTCGGACACATAACCTCCATGTCAGTTTGGTGGACGCATTTAGTCGAAGATCTGCCCAACCTACAAACCCGAGCTTGAACCCGACAGTGAGGATAGATGTACCCAGTTGGGAACACGGGGTGAAAAAAAACTGCGAAAATAAACAAAACCCGAGTACTTGTTCTTCATCCTTGACTCTAAATCTAGCCGAGATTCAAGAGGAAGAAAGTGACCACAAGGGAGATGGTGAGGATGGGGTTACACCTCCGGTCAGAACAAGGCGTTTGGTGTCCAAAAGTAACCTCTGCTATATTCTAGATAAATTCAATAAACCGTTTCATTGTGTTGCCAAAAACTGCGACGCAGCCTTCTCCACCCAGGGAGGCCTCGTGCGCCACCTTCAGCTCACACACCATTACAAGCGCTCTCAGCTCCTGTTGGAACAGGAAATGCAACACGATCCCGAAGTCAAAAAGGAGAATGTGAAGAAAAGCCCTTACCCAAACTCTGATGAACCCAAACCCCAGTACAAATGCCAGTTTGTCAACTGCAACGCCTCCTACCATCTCAAAAGCAGCCTGGCGCGTCACACCCGCATTGTGCACTCTCAAATGTCAGGGCTAATTCGGTGCAAGTATGAGGGCTGCACTAAAGTATTCACCCACAACGAGGCACTGAAAAAACACACCCTGTATCGACACTGCGAGTACTACGACTCTTTGGTGGTACGGCTCCAAAGCACTCACAAAAAGTCCATTTCAGGATGCCAAAAGAAGCTTATAGTAACACCCCCTAACTCTGCCGCACCCGCCTCAACCGGATCACCCACGCGTGAACGGAAACAACCCGCCCAGTCGGAGGATGAGGTTGACGATGTCGCCAAAGACGAAAAAAAGGTGATGCTTAAAAAGAAAAGGTCTTTCAACGCTTATATTTTCAGATCGCATGAAGAGGCTTTACAGATGTGCCAAGACCGTTGTTTACGTGTGGCCCACCCGTGCATGATTCAAAACTGTGACTCTGTCCTCAAGTACGTAAACAGCTTGAGCCGCCACTACAGAGCGGTTCACCACATGAAAAATCGCTACCTTCGAAATAATGCCGAGAAGCTCTTTTATAATGCGGAGCAGCTGGAGGAGTTGATTCAGAAAAAGTCAGCTCGGCCAACCGTCGCAGTAAAAGAGAACCCGAATGGAGTTTGCAAAATGGAGTATCAGCCAGAGGCGGAGACATCACAGGGACAGGATGGACAGGTAAAAGTGCACTCCGCCAAGGCAGAAACCCAAATGGAGGCTCTTTCAGATCCTCTGAGATTCCCCGTGGAGGAAGTACTGCCCCCTGCAGAGAGAAACGGTGTCCTCGTCGGTGCCGATGATGTGTTGTACGGAGAACCGAGTACCGGCACGCACGCTGATGATACTGTTGTCACAACGCCGAACGGTCACAAACAAGTAGAAAAATTGCTCAACTTGGAACAGATCAAACCTCTCCTTCGCCCTTTTACGATCAATCTCTCGCCCCCATGCTCTGTAATCTTTACGACAGAGGAGGGCCTTCAGGATGCTTCAAAAGACAGTAAAATTCCTCTGCCTGCACGGCAGCCTCTCAAGCGAAAGAATGAGATCGCCGTACAGCCATCAAACGTGATCGACCCTCAGCCTCTCGGCCCCCCACCACACCCTTTTGACATTACCACATACAAGCCAGTCGGCTTTGAGGTTTCCTTCCTCAAGTTCATTCAAGACACCGCGCCAAATGACAAAAAGACGCTCATCGCCAAACGGCGAGACTCCTTCCGGCGCAGTTGTTCAGTCAAGGAAAACAAGCAGCTGGGAATCTCGTTCACGCGAAGCAGACGCAGTCATCCGATGCTTCACAAATCCCGTGGTACAACTGCGGACTTCCCCTCTGTCCGAAATTTGAAATCCATCCTGGACAAAGCCCTTGCTGGGTGCGGCGACTTGGCCATCAAGCAGCTTCAGTACCTCAGACCCGTGGTGGTCCTGGGCAAGCCAGTGTGTACGGCCACCCTGCCTCAGCTCTTCCCTCCAGAACCCAACAACAGCAAACTGCTTCTGGGAAGCAAAGTTTAACATTGCACCTTTTAAAATTGAGTTGGACTTTAAGTGTTAATCTTTTTTTTTTTTAATTTGTGATGCTGTGTTTTTGTTACTTAGGTTGAGAAATGGAAGACTCTCAAATCAGCAACACAATTAAAGCCATGACCCCCCCCCCATTCCTACCAAATTTAATTTTCTCACATACATACATAAGCCCTTCAAAATCTATGTACATTTTCACAGATTGTTAGAAATGGTTAGTAACAGGAGGCTTTTACCTGTGTCAAAATGTAACGTACCTCCTACAAAATCTAAATGAGTGACTGCCTGGCACGAAGTCCGTATGAAATAGGCGTGATATTTGCAGTGCTTGGAGATGAGGTACCTGTGTAACTTTCTAATAAAGCTGAAAATTAATATCAAGTGTTGTTTTCTCAAGCCATGATCACAGTGTTCTTTAATGAATAAACTAAAGGACAGGCTTACATGAGATCTGTATAGTTTTGTTGTTAACTGTACTTTATTAAACAATTTGATATCCTATCTTGTGCACTAATCACATCCTTGGGAGTATTGGGACCATACTTAAAAGATACAGAGTGCTGAAGTTGTCATTCCAAGAATGAAAAATAATTGGTGAAATGGATAAGAATAGCCATACTGTATGCCTTTACTAGATTTTTATAGATAAGAGGCCCTTTTGGAGCTACTGTACCTCTGTGACTTTAATTCGAGGCATCTGGCAAGGCAATGATTTTCATGAAAATGTCGACCAAAGTATTGGCTCCATCTTAGACAATGACGATCTTGGTGGCGCTCTTTCGACCATCTTACATGATCACCATTCTGATAGTGCTACTAAAAGCGATTTAAACATAACGGCAGGTCCTTCTCAAACCATCTTTGTAACTTTGTTCGGTTAGGTGAAAATGGCAGAATGTTGGTTGGCAAAGAAGTTTTTTTTTGGTGCTCGTTCAGTAAACCGGATGTGGAATTATGTTACAGGAGCGGTTCCTTTCCGGATCTTTTATGCTGTTGAACTGACTCAGTTCTCATGTATTGAAGTGTCTTTAGTTACGATGGTGGCTTAAAACCAACTCTCGGTGAACGTTTTCGTCACTTTTGGGTCGATTTGACGTTTGTAAAAGCTGTCCATTGAATAGGCTAGTACGTCCAGTTTTGTGTATAATTTGTGTGTTAGCAGCGAACCAGGTTGACGGATAATAACGTTGCTGTTAGCCTGTTTAGCTAGTGAAGCGGTTCCTTAATTTCTGAGAAAAAAAATTGAGGAAATATGCTGGACTTCATAAGTGAGCTGCCCGTGGAGAAGCAGATATTTTATGCTGTTTTGGGCTTTTCGTGGATAGTCTATCTATGGGAGGCATATCTTGCACATAGACAGGTAAGTTGCTACTTATTCATGAAATAGAAAGATTTAATGGTCGCATTTTTAAGAGCAGCTATAGGTTGCTCAGAAAATGTAGTCGATGCTGCAGTAATTGCACAATTGGTGACAAGTGGAAAGTACTGTAAACCGATGTTAACAGTGACAGTGATGCGAGGTACAGTATGTCAAAAGAAAGCTCGCTCTCTTTCGCTCTCTCTC
>CAAKHF010022839.1:0-10072 GCA_901007745.1 Hippocampus kuda | reverse complement strand
TTCCAATGACCATCCATCCATCCATTTTCTAATCCGCTTTATCCTCACAAGGCTCGCGGGGGGTACTCTAGCCTATCTCAGCTGTCTTCAGGCAGTAGGCGGGGGTACCGGTTCGGAACAACCCTGAATTGGTTGCCAGCCAATCGCAGGGCACACAGAGACAAACAACCATGCACGCTCACACTCACACCTAGGGACAATTTAGAGTGTTCAATCAGCCTGCCATGCATGTTTTTGGAATGGGGGAGGAAACCGGAGCACCCGGAAAAAACCCACGCAGGCCCCGGGGAGAACATGCAAACTCCACACAGAGAGGCCGGCGCTGGAATTGAACCCGGTACCTCCGCACTGTGAAGTCAACGTGCTAACCACTGGACTACCCGGCCGCCTGCCTACAAAGTGCTGTACATAAATTAAAAATCAGACATGTAAAAACAAAGACAGTTATAACAACACATGAAAGACTAGTGGTGGCAAATCCATCCATCCATCCATTTTCTGATCCGCTTTATCCTCACAAGGGTCATTGGGGGAGTGGGGGGTGCGCTGGAGACCATCCCAGCTGTCTTCGGGCAGTAGGCGGGGGACACCCTGAACCGGTGGCTAGCCAATCGCAGGGCACACATAGACGAAGAACCATTTGCGCTCACACTCACACCTCGGGACTATTTTGAGTGTTCAATCAGCCTGCCATGCATGTTTTTGGAATGTGGGAGGAAACTGGAGTACCCAGAGAAAACCCACGCAGGCACGGGGAGTACATGCAAACTCCACACAGGAAGGCCGGAGCTGGAATCAAACCCAGTACCTCTGCACTGTGAGGTCGATGCACTAACCACGGGGCCACCGGGCCGCCCAGGCAAAACCAGGTCCAGAAAATAAAAACCCTGCCACAGTGCTTCGACTCAAACAAGCTCCGATTGCATCCGGTGTCGTGGGCAGAGCCAATTTCAAAATTAAAAGACCAAAAAAAACTTAAAACAAAAAATCTTAAAATGAACAGGGAGCATTTTGGACCAACTGGAGACGCATGAGGAATCATTACCCGTAGATACCTGTATCACTTGATGCCTCTATCATTTGACACCTGTAGCTTAGACACCTGTGTAACTTGTAATTTGTCACTGGAAACATGACACATGGAATTTGTGTCATCGGAAAGGCACACCTATCATATTGGACAGGCAAACCTTTGTCAAAGGAAATCTGTATATTTGAATGTTAGTATCACCGGACCGTTATCAAAACAAACCTGTATCACTCGACACCTCTCTCATTGGACACAAATATTAGTGTAGGCCTGAATCCTGTGATACCAGTGTCATGTTGCGAAGTGCCATCCCAGTTTTACCACCAGACACTTTTATACCTCTCAACATCTATGAGTGGTATTACACTTTACTTTGGTTTTTGATATTCTTCTTTTTTGCCATCGTAACATCCCACTCATTAACTAGATGCTCAGATTTCAGAAACGGAACAGTTAGGTTGCATCTCTTATTAGCGTTGCGCCACCTGCAGCTAACTCATTAGCCTGTCATGATTACACAATCAAGTCGTAAACGTTTTTAATGCAATCGTAACACATCATGGTCAGGTTTTGCTGTGAGCAAAACCAATTTCTTTCCATTAAAAAAGTGTGTGAGAGAGAGAAAGTGAGAGAGAGTTAATCAGGAAGCCGAGTCCGCCGCAGGGGTTCATGGAAAGGAAGAACAAATGCTCCAATTAGCCGCTGCGCTATGAGCATTTATTCACTATTCCTGACTTCCGCCTAAAGGTCCATGCACGAGTAAAGTGCTGAATAGTAAGACGATTCAACGCACTCATACAATATTACATTTCTGCACTGTAGTTAGGATTCAGAATGAGGTTTTCCTACCTGCTTTGAGTTTAAAACAAGTTTTAGGATTCCGAAGTAGGGTTTCAAGTTAGGGATAGGGTTTTGAGATGGGGTTTGGGGTTTAAAATTTGGGTTTCAAGAGAGAGTTTGGGTTTTAAAATGTGGGTGTCATGTGGGTGTTGAACTCGCATTTCTGACAATAGTTCGTATTTCAAGTAATGGTTGTGGTTTCAATTTGAGGATTTAAGGGTGAGGGTTTCTAATGAGGATTTCAAGACAGAGTTAGGGTTTGGAAATAAGTTTTCAAACAAGGACTGGGATTTCAAGTTAAGGTTTCAGATCTGATTTGGGCTTCAAGCAAGGGTAAGGATTTTATATTGTGGGTCCAAGACTGAGACAGGGTTTCAAATTAGGGTTTAGCATTTCAAACAAGGGCAATGGGTTATACGTGAGGGTTTCATGCCGGTGTTAGGGTTTCAGATCATTTCAAGTCATGGTTTTGGTTTCAAACAAGGGTTATGGTTTAATAGTAGCGTTTCAAGCCACGGTTCAAACTAGGGTTTCAAATTGAGGTTTTCTTAATTATAGGTTAGGGTTTCAAATAAAAGGTTACATTTTCATATGAAGGTTTCAAGCGGGGATTAGTGTTTCAAAGTAAGGTTTCAAGCCAGGGCTGCTATTTCAAATTAGGGTTTCAAACCTGTGTTGAATTTTAAAGTGCAGTTTCAAGATTGGGATAGGGTTTAAAATAAAGGTGAGGACTTGAGTTTTTTTTTTTTTGGTGCAATTGATTTTGATGTTTTTGCTCTGTTAGCCATTCGCCGTGTTTGTACACAATCTGTTATTCATTTTTGTAACGTGTGCTTTTATTTATTTATTTTATATGCGACACGGGCAGCGGCATGACATCGCCAAACGTTCTCTCGTCTCCCCGGGCGACCTCCACCTGCCATATTTACCCACAATGCATCCAGCGGAGTTCAATAATGAAAAGCAATCTCAGCCCAAATGTCAAACGGGCCGATAGAAGGAAAAAAAAAAGAAGAAAAAAAACGCTCGTCGGGAGTGAGCGGCTGCGAGCACCTCACCTTCAATAAAACCACCGTGCAGCTTTTAACCTCCATTGGACGAGTTTCATTCATTCATTTGTTCGGAAGTGGCAGCCGATGCCGCCCCATTGTGGCGGGGGTCAAAGTTCAAATGAGACGAAAGAGCGCCAACGTTGATGCTGACGCAACGTGGCCGTGTCGTGCTGAGAAACACGCAAGAGAGATGATGATGGCCAACAGTGAGATTTAGGGTTTTAAATTCAGGTTGACGTTTCAAATGAGGGTTTCACGCTTTAAACCAAGGTGAGGGTTTCATAGTAGAGTTTCAAGCAAGGTTTCTGTGAGTGTTTTAAACTAAGGTAAGGGTAGAAAATGATGGTTTCAAACATGGGTTGGGTTTTACAATAGGGTGTCACTCATGGTATGTTTCAAACAAACAAATTAGGGTTTTAAACCAGGGCTAGGGTTTCAAAGTAGGGTTTAAAGCAAGTGTGATGGTTTTTGGTGAGTGTTTGGAACTAGGTTCGGGGTTTCAAATCGTTTTTTAAGTAGGGTGTCTGGTCAAGGTTACAGGGTGTCAAACAATAATTACGGTTTCGAACCAGAGTTAGGGTTTCAGAGTAGGATTTCAAGCCAGGTACTGTATATGTGTAGATCTATGTATGTGAGGGTAAGGCTTCTAGTGAGTGAAACTGGGTTTAGGGTTTCAAATAAGGATTGAGGTTTCAAATGAAGGTTTTCAGACAGTGGGGTTTATAAGTAGGGTTTAAACCCGGGTATGAATAAGTAAATACTGACGCATATATGATTTTTTTTTTTCCATTCGGCAGCTTGTCCTGATCGCCACAGAGTCGAAGATGGAAGGAGGAGGAGGAGGCGACGCCACCTGATTTTTGTTTTCCCTGGACACATTGGTGCTTTGCGTTCGCCCTGCCTCGGCAAATACCAGCCGCCAATCATCCACCAGGCAACCTTTTCACCGATTCTTCAGCTCTGAGGGGGGAGAACGCTCCCAAAGGGTCTCTCACCCCCCTCTGTACTTACACTAGCATGTGAACGACATCAAAAAGGTTTGACACCTCCTCTTTCGGATGTCGACATGTTTCGAGATGTAAAGTTGGTCTTGTTTTGAACGCAGGGACCGTAAAGAAACTCACAAAGAAGACAAAACGCAATTGCACTGAATGCTCCCTCCATCAGTGAACGCCTCACATCATTTAACGGCTCCTTTCAGTGATTGCCTCATTTCACTAGATGCCCCACGCCAGTAAATGTGAGTGAATGTTTCTCACCAGAGATCGTCTCCTACAATGAGCACCTCATTCCATGAAGAATGTGCCCATTCCCAGCGAACGCCTCCTCTTAAGTAAATGCCACCTGCGACTTAATATGAGATTCATTGGAGGAGACATTAAGGTGAATGCCTCATTTCAATAAAAAACATCATGCCGGATGAAAAAAATAACAAATTCCACTTGTCAATGAACATCTCGTCAATAAACGCCTCACGCCAGGGAATGCTTGAAACAAGTGAAAGACTCCAGCCAATAAAAAATAATAACAATAAATCATCCCAGTTAATGCAAGGAAATACATTTTGCGACTGAATTCTCCCATCAGCAAACAAGTCGTGTCAGTGAATGCATCATACCATTAAATGCCTCATGATCATTCATGTCTTGCGTTTGTTGAATGAACACCTTCCTTTAGTGAGTGTCACGAGTGAGGAGCTTGTGAATGATCTATAAATGGACGCCTCATGCCAGCAAAAATGCCTTATGTCACAGGTGTCAAACTCAAGGGCCGGGGGCCAGATCGGGCCCGCCACATCATTTTATATGGCCCGTGAAATCAAATCAAACATGTCAACTTCTACGATGCTTGCTAAAATCGCAACCAAAATGTAAAAGTTTCACTTGTAAATGCCTCAATGCCAGTAAATGCCTCGTGGTAATTAAAATCTCATTCCAAACGAACGCTTCATGCCACTTGAATGAATGCCTCCCATTAATGAATGGTAGTAAATGCCTCTCGCTAGTTAATGCTCATGCCTCGCTAGTTAATGCCTCATGTCATTAACTCCCTCATGTCTGTGAACACATCGCAGCAATGGACACCTCATCCCGAATGAATACCACATGCCAGTAAACGCTTCACAGTCATATATGCCTCATGCCAATGAATGACTCACTCCAGTGACAGCCCCCGACTGGAAAAGACTCTTTTGCTTATGTAAAACGTGGAGCCGCATGACGATCCTAAACATATATTTGTGAACAGTTACTTAGCCGAGAGGTGCCGTTTATTCTTACAAGGAATGGGAGAAATTGTGCAGAGCAAAGATGGAATGCAGTACACGAGGTTTTGTGACACAGACGCCGGCTACTAAACATCAAGCTGTCTTTAAAATCACAAACATACGATTGTTGACACGCGCTTGACTTAACTTGCAACAAAAGAGACATTTCACAGCGGAGATGCACACAATGCAGTAGACAAAGTCTTCTGGCTAACACGGCGGCGGGTGTCTGGTAGGGGAAACATCAAGACACCTCGTGATCACAAACGTACAATTGTTGACAGCCACTTTCGCCACTGTTGTCTTTTATTTTGTAAGAAAGAGGGAGGAACGGAACAGTGCATGGAATGCAGTATGCAAGGTCTTCTGATTAATATGGCAATTGAGCAAATTTATAATTCCTTAACTCCGAGCCACCTTTTAATCACAAACATACAATTCTCGACAGTTGCTGTCCTATCTTGCAGGAGAGGAGAAATTGCACAAAGCAGAGAATGCGGGACACGAGGGCTTCCGACTATAACATGGCAACTCCTGTCAGACTTCTTCTCAACACCGAGCCACCTTCCAGATCACAAACATAAAATTGTTGACGGGTTCCCGTCAGGCTTCATTGTGTGCGGCAGAGGCTCATTGTTTGCCTCCACAATATGGCAGTGAATGATGAGGTGTGTTAGCGATAGCGGCCGCCTGATAAACAGCAGGCGGCATAACAATGGCAGCCCTGGTTTAATGAAAACACACACTCCCGCACGCAGACACACACACACGCTCACCATTTCCAAATTAGCATTCAGAGAACGACATCATAATTAAAAAACAAACAATTGCGGTATTATTTTCCGTTTTAATGAAGTGTCGGGCTCGCTGAGAGTGTAAAAGTTTTTTTAATCCCTTCACTAAATCCTCGATCGTTTCATCGGAGCGAAAATGACCCTCTGCTTTTATGGATTATTCCGATGTGATTATTTCTATTGCGCAGTTGTGGTGACGAATGGTGAGAAGAGGCATTGCGCTAACGACATGCAAATGCCTGTCGCGTCATGGAATACGGCGTGTTTCTGTGAACTGTGAGGCGGACATGATAACCAGTTGACCACCGTGCCACCCATGTTACATGATATTTGACATTATTCCTTTTTATTATGTTAACATTACTCTCTGTACCATGGGATCAAATGTAGAAGCTGAGGTGGGTTTTGCTGCTGAGGAAATCTGGCACATTGAGTCGTAAGCAGTAAGGTGCCCAGGTCTCGAGATGGACGCCGCGGAGGCCTCAGATTGAAGAAGACGTCCTCAAGCTGTCCTTTCGCCGGAACTAAACGGCATAAATGCGCAAAAGTAATAGCAATATGTAGTAAGTCAAAATGGCACCGGCTATAAACAAAGGCTGCAAACGGTGATATATTTTGGATTTTTACAAGGCGGCATTGCAGCAGTTGCAGCTTTTATTCGAATGTCAGACAAACAAGGTTCTTACATCTTAAGGAAAGTTAAATTCAAGATTGTTTAAGACTTTTTAAATTCCGTTCGAAATTCAATTGATGTTGCCAATGTCCCATGTTGTCCAAAATTACTACAGCACGTAAGTGAAATGCATGTGACCTGAAGAGTCCCGACTAAAACATGATCACTCTTTCGATCATTCGGTCAATTATTATTATTATTTTTTGAGCAGAAGTCAAAAATGTTTATTGCAGTAACATGTTCCTCACTCAGCTAACTCAAAACAGCATTCTGATTAATATTGTGTTCGTGGAATAAGAAGTATGATTAATCGAATGCGTTTTCATGATCAATTGGAGGTTGACATTTTGTGCAACACTGACCACTGCTGTTGATTAAAATCGACATACAAGCGCCCATAGAATGCTAACATCACAGCTCACAGGTTTTCTGGGTTTGGTTACGTGACATTTGTGATGCAAGCCCAAGGGCACTTTGACATCAATTTCAGTCGACAGCAGAGGGCGGTATAGAGCCAAAACAGCCGTACCTAAAATGGATGAATTCATATACCATATTTTTCGCATGATAAGGCGCGCCGGAGTATAAGGCGCACCTTCAATGAACGGGCTATTTTAAAACTGTTTCCATATATAGGACGCACCGCTTTATAAGACGCATAAAATCGAAGCTAGAATAGTGGCTGCGGTTGCATTATACATCCACTAGATGGAGCTATGCTAAAGGGAATACAATACAGCTTTATTTATCCTGTGCTTTCATTATCCTTTTGCAGCTGTAACAAAGCGCTTCACAGAACACTTCAAATACTACATACAAGAAATCAGAATATTGAGCCATATATAAGGCGCATCGGATTATCAAGGGGCACTGTTGGCTTTTGAGAAAACGAAATACTTTTAGGTGTGCTTTATAGTGCGGAAATTACGGTACATAATTCTCATTCCAGAAATGTATTATTCAGAATACCATGTTTAGACTAGTGAATGTTAATTTGTTTTTAGTTTTGATTTATGGATTCAATGCCTTTTAAGGCTTATTTAAAAAAAATCTGCCAGAAGGCCGATAAAGTAGTTTGACCTTCTTGGATTGGTTCTGATACGAGTCCGAAAATTGTGATTCGCTCATCGCTTCGTCACCCATTCGTGCATATTTCAGGGTCACTCCACCAAGAGTGCATACCTGGCATGAGGGTGTGGAAATTACAGGTTTAGGTTGACTTTCCTTACATGCGTGAGGATATATGTAGTTTTTTGGTTGTAACGAACAAAAAAAAAATAGCCCAGAAGTAGCGTATTATATTCCAAGCCACTATGTACTTTCCACCTTGAGCCGGCCTCCGCAATCACGTCTCAACACTTGATTTTTTTTTTTTTTTTGGTAGGACTTTTTTGATATGTGCAGCGTTCCCGCGCCGCCCGCAGCTATTTCCTGTCAGGCATCAGACAAGCTGCCGGCATCATCGTTAGCGACGTCGTTATCTGATTCTCTCAGAAGACGGCGGGGAGTGATGAAATAAATAAAAATCCCAGGATGAATCCTTCACAAGCCTCAAACGCACATGTGATGATGAGAATGATGATGATGATGATGAGGAGGAGAATGCGAGTGATTACAATTCCCAATGATTTTTGATCAGGCAAATGAAATAAGGCAGGCTAATACATGAGGGGAAAAAAAAAAAAACGAGTCTTCAGAGGACTTTTGGGCTTGTCATGTTTAGTTTGCGTGCACAGCAGGTGCAACATCTCTTAAAAGTACAGTGTCTCTGACGAGGGGGACACAAATTACATTTAATTGATGTATGTAGTGCATATGCTCCAATTTAGAGCTATGCAGACATCAAATATGATGTAAACATGGCAAATTATACATTACGATGTAAAGTGGTTAATTTGTCACATGAGATGCATTAAGCATGACATGTCAAAGATGCAAATATGACAAACGGCAAACAGATGTGTAGACATTATATGTGATGTAAACTTGGTAAATGGGTGGTGTATACGCATTATATTTGATGTAAGTACGCAAATCAAGTTCCAAATGATGTTGGAACATTGCGTTCCACATCAACTAAAACTGAAGAGAATGATTTGCAAATCAGGTTCAACCGACATTGCACTGAATACACTGCAAAGAAAATAGTTCATGTTCAAACTGACAACCATGATTGTTTTGAGCAAAGAATCACTACCTTCAACTAACTCCTCAGTTAGCCCGTTCACCTCTGGGATGTTCCAAACAGGTGTTTGATGAGCATTCCGCCAGTTGTCCCACATTTTTTTTGGAATATGATTATTGGCAGCAGTTCACTCTAGTAACTGCCGTCCCTGAAAGGGTCAGATGAAAATTTTATTTTGTTTCCGTAATTGGAATATTTAATAATAATAATAAAAAAAAGTGATCTGTCTATATATCCATTTTCCAATACGTTTATCCACACAAGGGTCGTGGGGCATGCTGGAGCCTATCCCAGCCGTCTTCGGGCAGTAGGCGGGAGACACCCTGAACCGGTTGCCAGCCAATCACAGGGCACACAGAGACGAACAACCGTCCGTGCTCACACTCACACCTCGGGACAATTTAGAGTGTTCCATTCACCTGCCATGCATGTTTTTGGAATGTGGGAGGAAACTGGAGTACCCGGAGAAAACCCACGCAGTCCCAGGGAGAACATGCAAACTCCACACAGGAAGGTTGGAGTCGGGATGGAACTCACGACCTCTGCACTGTGAGGTTGACGCACTAACCACCAATTATTATATATTAAAATATTATATATATATATGGCGTCACGGTGGGCGACTGGTTAGCGGTTCTGGCTCACAGAGCAGAGGTGCAGGGCTCGATTCCGTGTGACCACGTCCTATTCGAGGTGTATGGAGAATTAATATAACTTAAATGTGGCACATTAGGGGTGCAGACATTAAATATGACATTAATACCACAGAGGAGATGTTAAATATGTTGTGTTATACATGATCGACATGAAGTATGATGTAAATCTGGGAGGGGAGACACTTGGGCTTGTTGTCACGTTGCATTTACCTTCTCCACTAGAGGGCGCAACTAAAAAGTGGAATGGCATTGTTCAATTTAATTAAAAGTGACGTTAGAAAACGAGGCATTACAAGCAGAGATTTTTCTTACATTTTTTAACACTATTCCTATTCAGTAATAGTCAACATTTCCTAAGTGTCCATTGGCTTTGAATTCCAGATTAACCGTGAGTTAACTGTGACAATACTCCATGACTTCAAGTCCTTTTATTGTGTACTTGCACAAGACGGGGACTGATTGTGTGCAGGTGTTTTCATATCGTTCTGAGAGCAAACAGGACGCTTGGTGGCCTTCTTTTGCTGCTTTGATGCCACGAACAAGGAAATAAAAGCCTGTTTTATTTGTGCGGGTGTA
>CAAKHF010022838.1:33934-49428 GCA_901007745.1 Hippocampus kuda | reverse complement strand
ATACTTTTTTTTTTGTACGACGTACGATCACGACAGTCACATGTTGACTACTAAGCAAACTAAATTTCCCACAGCACTGATTGGACAAGCGATGTCATGTGATCATCTGCAGCCAGTGATGGCCAAGCGAATGTGTCATAACTTATTAACATGTTGAGTCGCATCTTACCCTCCATGGGAGAGACTCCGCCGAACCCCTAAGACCGACTCACCGAATCCCTGAGGTTCGATCGAACCCAGGTTAAGAACCACTGCTTTAGAACCCACATTTTATTTATTTGTATCTTTTTCAGAGCTTTTCCCATCTGGAGATTGGAGCTCTGAAGACTTGAAACATTCACACAGCTTTCACGATGATTATTCCTACTTGTATTCAGTCATCATTCCAAAATGTTGCTTTGGTATTAGTCTGTCTAATTGACCTCATTAAAGTGCATTGTTTTTTTTTTTTTGTCCCACTGCTGTATTAAATTATCCATTGCTGCTTCCATTTAATAATTTAAAAATGAGTCTCACTAGTGGTTAGCACGTCTGCGCGGATGCGTATTTGGAACTGAGAATCACCGCTTGGAATTGAAGCGGATTTACATGGGATGAGAGAAGTTAACAAATCTTTTTTTTAATCAGTGGACTCTACAGCTTTGTGTTTACTTTCAAACTTAGCTTGTAGCATACGTGTGCGCATTTTGAGCATGACGTTTCTGATCCACCGATGAAAGGATTCTCTTTTCTTTCATCTAGAACTGCTTCAAACAACAAACTGTATGCATGAATAGCTGTTTACGATTGCATGACTGGCTGTGCCTTATTTTATGTCCATCCAATTTCCGATCCGCTTTATCCTCACAAGGGTCGCGGGGGGTTGCTGGAGCCTATCCCAGTCGTCTTTGGGCAGTAGGCGGGGGACACCCTGAACCGGTTGCCTGATAATGTTATGTTATATTATTTTGTTATTTTATGTTAACTGTTCTGTAAAGCACGTTGTTACAGCTGCAACTCTTGTGAAAGCGCTATAAAAATAAACATGTATTGTTGTTTCTCTATTTGTGTCCTCCAATCAGATGGCTTGCAGTCCCGGTTGGACTCTTCCTCCCGCCTCCCGCCTAAAGTTACCTAACAAAAACAGCAAAGAACTGACATAAATTAAACAAAAATTGGACAAATATTGGTAAGTAGTCCTGGCTAAAATTAAACGGAAAAGTTAGGCGTAGGAACACAGTTTTATCGTAAACCAAAGACACCCTGTACGGCCTCTTACGGAATACAATACAAAAACTTCACATCGTAAAACTCTTATTTTGAAAAATAATTCTCCCTCTTTGCGCCGTTTGCTTTTATTTTAACAAAACCACACTGGAAGCTGTCCCCGTGTAACGAATATGAGGCTGTGAAACAAAGATGGCGGAAGAGGAGAGTCTATCGGACGAGCTGGAGCAACTCGAGTTTCTACGAGACCGACACGTACGTTTCTTTCAGAGGACTATGCAGGTTTTGCCCGAGATGTATGCCTCTCTGGAGACCACCAGGTGAGTTCCGAGCAACGCTGTGGCTTTCACGCGACAGCCTTCTCTCAAAAAAAAGGAACATTCTGCGCTATTTAGCCTGCATGCTAACATCAGCTAATGAAGTTATGACAGCAACAGGAACTTGTTACACTAATAATCCAACTGTTTTAAATTCCAGTAATGTGTTTTATTACTACACGACTAGAAAGTTACTTTAGCATTAATACATGGACATTTTTTCCTGAGTTGTGCGCGGTCTCCCCGTTGCAGAACATAACAAGCTGATAAATGTTTATCAGGTAATTATCTTTGTCTCACCATATGATGCTTCCACACCGGGTCTTCAACTTGTCAATGTGACATGTATTTCCAGGTTGACGATCTTATTTTTCGCTCTGTCCGGCTTGGATGTGCTCGATGCTCTAGATGTCATTGACAGCAACGACATGATCGAGTGGATCTACTCATTGCAGGTTCTTCCGACGGAAGACCGTAAGTAAAACCCATTGCTCGGATGCTGTACACAACATCTTAATCACGACGCATTCATTTTCGAATTCTAATTTGGAGTAGGGTAGGAACTTTTTGGCTGTAACGTTCTAGTTACAGTCAGTAGATGGCAGCAGTGCTCTGGCGATACCCAGATTTGCTGCTGAACATTGGCTTTAGAAGACATCGTTTGGGATGATTTATTCCAACTCTAATAACATTTCACTCCTTGTCTTCCCCCAGAATCCAACCTCAGCCGTTGTGGTTTTCGAGGATCGTCACACATCGGAATTCCTTACAGCACCAAGGTAGCTTCTCTTACAATTGATGTCAACAATCTTAAAGTGACAAGCAGAGATGAATGGGTTACTGCAAACCCGTTTTTTTCCCTTTGCTTTAAGTTAATTTATTTTCAGAATTTTTCAAGTGAAAGGAACTCCTGGAATGGGCTCCTTCAAAGCAAAATGGCTGACATACTGTTCAAATTCTTGAATGGGTCCTTGAACCTTTTTAGTGTGTGCCCTGTTATGACAAACATGTGCAGCCAATTTCATATCAATGGTGTAACCTGTGAATATTTTTCAAACTCTTCGGCGGTTGCTACTAGTATTACGTAATGGGGGCAGGGGGGGGGGGCGCCGTTCCCGAAATGCAAGGATGTCTTTGTCTCCAACTCCAACCATGCCTTGTTGCTTGATGTTTACACAGAACAGGGAGCTGTGTTTCAGCTACAACTAATGCCGACTGTTTTCTTATTCCAGCGTCTTGGCGCTTAACTGACTGTCACCTTTGTATTCAGGGTCTTGGTGTGCGACATCCATACGACAGTGGCCATGTCGCTATGACCTACACTGGACTCTGCTCCCTTCTCATACTGGGAGATGACCTTAGTCGGGTCAACAAGCAGGCATGCCTTGCTGGCCTCAGGGCCCTGCAGCTAGATGATGGCAGGTTGGCATGCACACGCATACATATACATGCAATTAGGGATTATGGGCACTCTGCGCCCCCCCTAAAATGCTCTACAAACTTTCCAAGAAGCCGTATGACCAAATTCACCACAGTTTAATATGTCATGAGACCTTGATTTCATTGCCAGCAAATGATTCAGTGGTTTACTTTGGGCTCAGAAGTTAACGCTTTAATGCCTGAATGTGACGAGCGGTGTTTATGATTTTTTTTTCTGGAGGGAAAGGGGTGATTTTGTGTATGTTGCAAATGGCAATTCATGCAATCTACCACCCTTACGTCTTGTTCCTTGTAGTTTCTATGCCGTGCCAGAAGGCAGCGAAAACGACATCCGTTTTATCTACTGCGCAGCCAGTATCTGTTACATGCTAGACGACTGGTCAGGCATGGATGTTCAAAAGGCCATCGGGTACATTCGAGGAAGCCTGGTGAGTATTTGAGCAGTCGCGTCCACAGTCCGATCAGTGAAAGGCGACACGCCGTTTAGACTGATTGTTTCCATTCACCACATCTAGATTTAAATGAGGCCACCTACCTTGGGTGGCACTCTGCTATGAAACACCTCCATTGATAATGAATGGAGGGTGTCACGGTGCTTAAACCGCTGCAGAGGTTTTTCTAGTTCCCCAGTAAAGTACTATTGAGCAAGCTCTGCTTTTCAGTCAACCTCGGAGGTAGGAAAAAAAATTTTTGTCACTGAATGTTGTCTCTTCTGTTTCCCACTAATAGTCGTACGATAGCGGTTTTGGCCAGGGAGCCGGGCGAGAGTCACATGGTGAGTATAAAGCTTCACGCGTAGTTTTTGCTTGACAATATCAGGGGGTTCATACTAGCCTTGTTGTGTTTTTGAAGCGACCCCAATTTACAATTCGCTTTTTTGTGTGTGCAATATTACTTTCACCGTGGACAGGAGAACATTTCAAATAAGCTTGGGAACCACAGTCTATATGGCAAACACCGACTTGTCATTTAAAATGAAAGTGTGTTGGACGTATAAAGTATCAATGTGACTCATGGTACTAGTAACTGGTTGATGGGATTATCAATTAATACCCGTCACTGTTGTCTTTATTAATCCCCTGCTCAAAATAAATCTTATTAGTACAGTGTACAAATACTGCAACGACACCGACACAATCTGTTTATATTCATGTCTCTTACATATCATGCCTGTCTGTCTGTCTTGGTCCATGCAGGTGGCTGGACGTACTGCGCCATCGCCTCCTTGTGTCTGATGGGTCGATTGGAGGGGGCGCTGAGTCGGCGGGAGTTGGACAGGATCCGCCGCTGGTGCATTATGAGGCAGCAAAGCGGCTTCCAGGGGCGCCCAAACAAGCCCGTTGACACCTGCTACTCTTTTTGGGTGGGCGCAACACTAGAGGTATGCACAAATGGTTTTGAGGTTCTAAAAATTCAAGCATTCAAATGTGCACAGGTGTTCATAGAACATATTTCCACACTTGAAATACAGGTACACATTTGGTTAGAAAATAAATGAATGAATGAATCCATATGTAACCAATTAATAAAACTAAACAAATAGAAAACCACACTCTTGTTTGTGCCTCTCACAAGTGATTATAGCGCATTTAAGGCCACTTCTGAATGTTGGAATTGCCAAAGATTAAACTATAATGCTATAACAATGGTGGCTTTTTGTTTTTTGTTGTATTTTTGTAATACTATGAAATAATAAAGAAAATATAAAACAAAGATGACAAAAATAAAAACAAAGCAAAATATTGGGGGAGAAAAAGATGGAAAAAAAACTAATGCAGCATATTTGCAGTACTTCAAGGTGCAATAAATAAATGCACAGTCTTAAAGAATAAAGCAAATGGATCTGAAAAACACATTTCTGGAGATGGCACAATATAATAATGCCATATTGAGGGCGGTGAAGGCCATCATCGATTAATGGGAAGCGAACAAGCATTTAAAAAATGAGTACAGTGTACAGAACCCCAAAAATACTCGCAAGTCAGTTTCCAATTTTTTCCAATCCACACCCACTACTGAAAACGTACAATTAAAATGAAAAGGAAAAACACTTTTCTCCCTTCAAAAACAGCTGGCAAAGTAAAGGAGAGGGAAAATGAAGGTGTTTACAAAGTGATTTATTCGCCGAGTAAGATTTTTAGGGGCGTTTCTGGAATGTGAATGACTTCTACGTTGCAGTGAGTACCGGTACCTTTTCCTTTTCTGTAGTTGTCATGACACATTGCCATTATCCTTCTCTGCTCACAAACCACACGTCGCTCATGGTTTACGGTCCAAGTTTTGTTGGACTTATTTGGCTCTCGTTCCCGCAAAAAATGGTTGAACCAAATAGTCCCACTTTTGGAGGATCTGCCGAACATGTATGTGGGTCAGAACTACGCCGGCGGTTTACACATAATCCAAAAATAAAAGAGATTTAGACTTAAAAGCGGCAATGAGTAAGCCATGGATGCATCGAGGCGCCATCAAGCCAATGTAGCTAATGTATGAAGATTTAGGTCACAACTATGCCAGAGGTGCAATGACTTTATTTGTATCGAAATGGCCAAAGTGTTAAGCGTCTTTTATGCTCTGAAAATGTACTTCCTACTGATTATTCCATGTCTTGTTCTTCCAGCTATTAGATGTGTTCCAGTACACCAACTTTGACAAGAACCGGACCTTCATTCTGTCCACACAAGATCGATTGGTTGGTGGCTTTGCTAAGTGGCCCGAATGCTCTCCAGGTACGTGATTGCGCTGTAACATTATCTGCTATGGAAAAGCTCGAATCATTTTCTCCAAGTTCCCTTTTAAAACCACCTACTGTGATCCTATACTTTGATCAGCCCAGGCAGGCTTGTGTTTCTGTGTGTGTGTGCGCGTGTGTGTGTGTGTGCGTGCCCGGGCGTCCTTCAAACGTGTAATTGATGAAGCCGGAGATGGAACAGGTCACGTTACAAAGGCCAGTTGGGTCAAGCGGCTGCTGTATTCGCTAACCTCATAAATATCACCAAAGGCGTTTAAGGGGATACAAAAAGTTTAAGGGGCTTGTAGTTTTGACTGCTCCACACAAAATGATTCAAGCAAATCTGAGGCGCACAGAAAAAATAAAATAAAATTATGACTGTTTGACGGAAGCGGATTTGTCCAGTTTGTGACTGTTTTTGGGGATGTGGAGGCAGTGTTATTGGTCAGAGATTACTCTAAATCCATTTATTTTGATGGTTCTATTGCATAGTATAAAGAAGATTACGATTGATTTTGTACATGTAAAAAATGGACAAATTCTAAATTGTCCAAACATTTTTACCTTGGTGATAATCGTGGAATTGGTCAAACACTGGTGAATAGATTTACTTTGTTTTTTTCATGTGTCTTTATTTCACAGTAGTTTACTTATTTTAAACAGTTATTGACTTATTTTACAAAACTTCACTGTAAACAGCATCTGTATGGGTAGTAAAGCCATTATGATAGCCTGGAATGAATTCTTCCACTTTACATCACACGGCACGTTTTTATTTATGTGTTGTTTGATTGTGGAGTACCCTTGGTTGCTTTTATTGCTCCAGTGACGGTTGCAGGTCCAATGCACTCATCTTGTGGATTAGACACCATAAATCCTGATTGATGCACTGGTTGATTCTGATGTAGCCTTCCAATCGTCTGTCATTTCATTATAATTCAATTACCAGTCCTTTTACGGGCCTGTGCGGCTTTGACTCAAATCCCAGAGGACCAGGGTCACACGGCTACCACTTGTGAATTATTCATTGCCCCTCAAAGGAGATGGGTCACAACAAAAGAAGGTTCCTCCTGTTTGAGCGGCTACTGGGTGTTTCGATGGTTGTTTAATTGAGTAAATGCAGAGTAGGGTGACTCAACTCAATTCTCAACTGTATTTATAGAACACTTTAAAACAAACACCGCTGTACATGGAGCAAGAATAATTTATACAACGACACACAATAAATGAATGACAAATACTGTATAAAGCACAAAAACAGTAAAACTAAAAATCAAATCTCATGCTGAGTCAAAAGTCAAAGAATAAAAATTAGTTTTAAGACAAGTTTTAAAGATGGCCAGTGAAGGGGCTTGCCGAACGTTCAGTGGGAGGTCATTCCAACGAGAGGGTCCAGCAACGGAAAAGGCTTTATCCCCTCCGAGCCTCCGCTTAGTTCTTGGCACCTCGAATCATGTCTGGTCCACAGACCTGAAGCACCGGGCAGATGCGTGGAGGTGGAGGAGTCCAGAGAGCTAAGGTGGTGTGAAGCCATTTAAAGAATTGAAAACAAATCAAAGGATCCTAAAAAGAACTCTAAAATGTTTCGGGAGCTGGTGAAGGGATGCCAGAGTACGAGTTATAATGCTCCCTCCTACGAGTACCATTAAAGAGGTGAGCAGCAGCATTCTGGACCAACTGGAGATGCTTAATGGAGGATTGCATTACAGTAATCCAGCCGAGATGTGACGAAAGCATTACTGTTTCAAAGTGTTCTTGAGAAAGGAGAGGCTTTACTTTAGCCAGCTGCCTGAGATGAAAGAAGCTGGAATTAACGGTGGTTTGGTGCTCGACTGCAGAAGAGCCCACATTTCAAATTAATAAATACATACTAAAAAACATAAGTAGATATTACTAAGGTTCAGGTTAATGTAATAGTGGCTGCCAAAGTTGTGATCAGCATGAAAATTTGATTAATTGTGCTGCCCCACACCAAAGTGGTTATCTCCGTTGGCATTGATGCTGAATTCCTCGAGCTGTTCTTATTAGAATCGACAGGGAACTGGCTCTAGTACCAGAACTAGTTTAGCTCTGTTAAACAATTTGTTCTACTGACATGACATAGCAGGCGTCTCCACTTAGTTACAGTACGCTGACCTCGTTTCTTCCCCGCTTTCATCCCTCTCTTTCTTCCACACGTAGACCCACTGCACGCTTACTTGGGCCTGTGCGGTCTGTCTCTGATCGGAGAGCCCAGCCTGAGGAAAGTCCACCCGGCGCTCAACATCACCCAGCGGGCCTTCGAGCACCTCCGCCAGCTGCAGCAGACATGGAGGGGACAATAGCGGCAACTGTGGCTGACAGGAGCATCCGGCAGGTCAAATCCGAGACAAATGGAGCCTCATTTTATTTGAGGACTCGGAGTGTTCGGCTCCTTAGCAACTTTGCAAAGAGGCCTTGCTGTTGAGTGACCGTTGAGCTGCCTTTTGGTCAACAGACTGCAGTCAGTGTGAAGTGTGAAGAACAATATGTGCCAGAAATCATGAAAGATCGGAAGACACTTCAGGGGCCAAACTTTCTCACATTATTAAGATCGAGTAAAGGAGAAAAGTCTGGTATGGTTTCTTGCCAAGCAGTAGCAGTTTTTCTGTTATTCACCACGCAGGATCAGTATCATTTAGAATGGACCTGAAACGTTATAGAAACAGCTTGAGTAGAGCATTTGAAGATCATCAAAGAACACCAAGTCATCATCTTTTTCCACAAGAGCAGTTATCCTCATCCAGTAACACCCTTACGAGACTCCTGGGGTCTCTTCAAAGCTCACTACTTTGCTTCTAGCCCACCAGTTTTGATCCCCCGAGTCTGAACCCTTCAAACTCCCACTGGCTCCTACCCCTTATGCTCCCTTAGGCTAAGTTTACCGATGTGCAGGATTGATCAGGTGTAGCATCATAGCAGCAGTATACCCGGTGGAATTGAGGCCAAGAACCACCTGCAGGGGGCCAGTCTTTGACTTTTGAAAACAAGGTGGAAACAAAGAACTTGGGCAAGTAAAAATAAAATGGAACCTATTGTAGATAATGTTTAATGCTTCTGTTTGAACTCAACTAGGACTCATGAACTAAGTGCTGACCTGGCCTTGGAAGCAGTTAGTATTCCACACAACTGCTTGCTTGCTGCTGGAAGATGTGTATGTTGGCTCAAAATCCTGCTCAATTTGCTGCTGTTCTGATCAGTGTTACTGATAATTTCTGCAAACAACTTGCTCCCCATTGTTTGGGGCAAATTTTAACAGAAATTAGCATTTTTAAATCCCTAAAATCCTGAATCACTTGACTACTTATATCTGGTGCACCTCATCATGATTGAACCACTTTGAAGACCTTGCATCGTACCTACTTTGTTTGCCAAACCAGGGAGCACTAGGTGCTAATTTGAGGACTTATTCAGCCGGGCTTCCAAGCAGATGCCATACGATTTGATGAAAACCATTGGTTACTCATTAGTCAAACAGATTCAGAACTATCATTTGTAATGTTTGGGGCTATATGGCTAGAAATTACCAAAAATAAACATACATGCTAACGTTAGCTTATGTTGTTGCTGTGCCTTAGCTCTGGAAGCTGTCGTAATACTCCACAGTCTCCACTTTGCTGCGATGGCCCTTCTGAAATAAAAGTCCCCCCCGTCATAGAGTAAATACACACGGCTCTCATTCTGCTCTCTTATTAGCTTGTCCCTTTCTGACTGATGGATTCAGTGCAGTGTGGTTGTCATAGATTTCCTCGAAGTGGAAAACTCTCCGTCACAAGTGGCTGTGGGCAGAGACTAGCCGGTACTGTGCAGTGGAAAAGCATCAGAAATGTCCAGTCTCAGCTTTTTCAACACAGGAGTCCCACAGGGCTCATTCCTAGAACCCTTGCTGTAATCATGTGCTGTCTACCCCCACTTCCATATGTTGTTTGTTTTATAAAGTAGCAAGCTGCCTATGTCCATCTGTTGCTAGCTTTCTGCTGAACAATTTTGCCAAGTGAATCAGAGACACTGCAAGATAGAGTACACTAACATTCTGTGAATGAAGCCATACTAACCAGTTTTGCCAAACTGTGGTCAACTTAACTTCGACTTGCTAAATCCTCACCAACAAGGGACTGTTGGATGATTTCGCAGCTTCTTCTGGAGCATTCTTTGTGAAGGAGGAGAGTGGAGCGGGATGAATAAGTAATTGGATGCATCCATTATTCACGGACACTGGGGGGCAAGTGCCTCACTGCTCAACCAGACTCATAGCCTTATGATTGGGGGAATGATAACAATGGCCTTCTTTAAAAAAAACAGAGATCCCACAAAATGTCCGCCTCAGAGGCGTGAAATAAGTCTTCATATTTGCCCGCTTAAAAATTCCGTGAAGGTGTGATATTACTGCAAATGTGTGGTATTATCACACTGTCAGATACCTAATCTTTATTGTACCATGGCACATAGTTTACAATTAAAAGAAATCTCACTGCACGCCACCAAACCAAAATATAACAAACTGTGCATACACTGGTTAATTCTTTAGTGGCATCATTTAATTGTCCTGATGTCCGTTTACATTACTGGAGTAGGTATCTGAACTAAGATACGAGATACTATATGTGATGAGCACATAATTTTAGAACAGATTAATTGAAATTGGATAATTTCACCAAGCACATCGGTTCGGAATCACTGATTTATTGTTGTTGGGATTGTGGAATCCTTCAGACACATGCAGTTACGGCTCTGATACTTGCTTTCAACATCAAATGTTGATGGAACGATGTAGTCCCTTTATACCAGGTTAGTGTCCTTTTTTTTTGTGTCTGAGAATAGCGTTACAAGGGAGAAAAGAAGATGGAAATGAAAATTAATAAAGTTAAGTTGTAGTAAGAGCTTGAGCTGCCCCTGGTTCAAAACAATTGTAGTAGCAGACACCTAATTGTAAATCCACCATTTTTCCAAGTTAGCTTTTTAAACAGAACCCAGCTGAGTGGGATTTTGCCTCAATCAGGTGCTGAGAAGACGTCTGAAATACTTGTCAGATAAGTCACAATTGCTTTCAATTGTGACAGGATGAGTGTAAAACAGCACCCTAGTATAATGACCTTAACACATGCGGGTTTACGGCTCTAATGCTAGCTCTGAAGGCTGAAAATTGATGGTAGGACTTGGGCCCAGAATTTTGTGTCGGTGATTTTCAAACAGAACGGCGACCCCCGAAAGAGGGCGGAAAAATACCGTCTTTGCTGCCTATGTCAAACAGGCTAAATAATCCATTATTGCATTAACAGTTTTTGCCTTAGACCTCAAGCCTTTTCTTTCATATTCTTCTGAAAATAAGTTTCTCATCAGCAAGTTTCTCAAATACAACAATGTTGTAAAAATCTCAACAAATAGATTTTGTGTGCGCGCGCGTGTGTTCTGAATCTGCATTGTTCTGCTTTTGCAACTCTGTGCTGCTGCTTTCTAATGGAATGATGCCACGTTCCATGTGTCCTCCAAAGGCCGAGTCTACATTCATTTAGTGCGTGTCCTCGGGGCTGAAGACCACTTTGAACTGTGCCTCACTTTACTCGCGGTCTTCTAATTAGCCCGTGCACGAGTGGAGCTCGGGTACATGATTCTGTCTGATAAATAGGCTTCCTTTCGCTCCGCTCTACCAACTTTGATGCATTTTCTCTGCAATGCCAGTAATCCGGGACATAATGCATTTCTTGGAGGGGGGAAAAAAAAAACCCCACTGACTCAGATCCCTCAATACTTATGCCACTTAACTGCAGATGGACCCTCTGCTGACATTAAGCGACTCTATGCCATACAGCCACTGATATACATGATGTAACAATATAACATGAAATGCCATTTATTTTCTTTTTCTATGCTTTGTAAAGAAATGTCGATAAACTGTAAATATGCGCAAGCAAAGAGGCGGAATGGAAATGCAAACGAATGTCATGCATTTCCAAGCCCAGCTGCAAATACTCTATGAGAAATAAAATCCATCAAGGTGCCTGTCCCGTCTGTTTGCTGTTTGCTGGTTTGTTTTGAATATTCAAGTCATAAACATTGTGTGCAGTTGACCAATTTGCATTAAGCCTCGAGATAAGCAAATGTTTTGACGTAATTCCTCAAATAAGGCCCTTTTAATAGACTCCATATCCAAATTCGAAAAATAAAACCCTGCTGCAAATAGACCCCTCACTTTTCCGCGCCTCCTACGACAAATGGAGTCTTGTTGTCTCCTGCTAGCGTGTTTCACTATTCATAAAAGTAATCCTGTTGCTCTATTTTTACTCTCAAACATGACAAACCTTGTTCCTCATTAGAAGACCTCATTTTAAAGTCCTTAGAGATTTTGAAAAACGTAAGATCAAAAACGCTGTAGCACAGCAGCGGCGCACAACGTGCAGACGGACTGATACTGAACTATGAAGCAAAAATGTGTGGCCACTTCCATTACGCGTCCCAAAGGGAATTGAGCGCGACCCAGGTTGAAATCGTCAAGACACAGCTGTGTTCGGGTGTGGCGCAGACGTCCTTTTGTGACATGTGCAACCCAATACGACTACTACGGGAGATGAAAGGGCAAAAAAGGGATGGGGGGTTGGGGGGAACCTGTTTAAAAACCACTCAAGTGTTGTACTAGACATTGTAGTCTTGAACATTGTTGACTATGGTCCAGTTTTTAGAAAACGGAGCCTTCTTCCTCCAGATTTCCTCTCCAATGACACTAAAAACCTTTTACCAACACAATGTTTGGTGTGTCCGCCTTTCCTACAAAATCCTTCATTCCTTTGCAGTTGTGCAACCCATATCCACCTTAATCAGTGAAACACAATGCAATAGGTTACTTGTCTATTTAGTGCCATAGGAGGCCACTGCGGGTTTGTCAAGTGTCAGTTTCAAAGGACTCTTACTTCCTGTGTGGCTTAAGAATTTTTTGATCGTTGTCGTAATTGGTTTGAACACACCCAAGAGCTAAGGAAGATCCCAATAGAACTTTTTTTCTGTGTATTGTATTATAATCACACACACATTCCAACTTTGTTATGGCTGTGGTATTCTCTCCCTGAATATGGAAAACCACCATCTCAGCTTTGTACAACAATTTCTGTGTCAGTGCCATTTATTTTTGCAGGCAATGTGAAAGGTGTTTCAGAGTGTACGGTTTCCAACAACGGTGTTCCTCAGGGCTCATTTCTTCGAATCTTGCTATTTGGAGCTTTTTTGCTAACAGGGATTATCAGAAATATATTTGTCATTGATCACTAAAGTAATATTACATTTATTATCAGTACAATGTGTGTGGAGAGCAACGACAGTAGATAGGTGACTTGTGATTGTTATCGCAGACTGCTGCGTCTGGTATGCGTCTGCGATGCGACATGGAGCCAAAGAGGCCATCTGGGGACTTTGGACAAGTGGCATTTTCAAAATACCAAAAAAATGAGATCACAAACTAAATCCTACCTCACACTAACACAACGCTGGTGCTCTTAAATGCAAAGAGGGGAGTTAGACGGGCCCGTGTGTAATACATTAGAGCACATTACAGTAAATGGTTTATGGAGCTCAGTGCTGCTGCACCTGATACAGTGACTCATTTTCCCCTACATAGGGATGGATGGATTGATAGATTACTAAATGTGGATGGGTATGTAGAGGAATAGAAGGTGATCAATATGTAGATGCAGTATGTCAATCAATATATAGCTGGACACAGTCTGTGGATCGATTCAGGACATACAGCTTCATGATTGCATTTCAATATCAAACAATGAATCCCATAAATACACCGCATGTAACCGGCAAGATGTGATTACGCCAAACTGAAGAAATTCATTGTCCTCTTTGTTCTTTCATGTTGTGAATCAAAAAAAATTTTTTTTAAATTACAATAATTTAGTTCAGCAGCAAAGAATGGAGCCATTCATTCATTCTCTGTCAAAGGAGCTGTGTGTGACAGGAGACATCTCTGCTCAGGGGTGTAGCCGGCATGCAGGAGGTGTTAAGATGCATTTTATACCCACACACACTGCATACACAGATAAAAATTGTTTTCCTGGTGTCTGCGCATGCACTGTAGAAATCATGCAGGGAGGGAGTGTGAATGGGATGGCTCTCATGTTGATCTGAACCACAGCTGTTGGGAACGCGTGTGCGTGCGTGTGTGTGTGTGTAATATTTAATACAGTTCCCGCGCTTGCATCATCCTCTTCATCATCCCCTTCCTCGTCATTCTGCAGCCATGTCGGACTCTGAGGACATGACGGAGTTCGCCAGCATTGTGGAACGTATCGAGCGAGGCGAGGTGAGTCTCACGGCCGGCGATGGAAGTGCAGACGGCGACGTGTCGTGTTGTCTGCTTCCCGGCCGCATGGAAGCCTGTCCGGTGTCGTTTATGTCATATCGATTTGATTTATGACCATTTTAATGTGCTACAGTCAATACAATGTGCTTCCCCTTTGACTGTTGACGTCATTTTTATATGATTTATTGTCATGTTGCATCCATTACTCGTGTAGGCTGATCGGCTGCTGTGATTCTCACTGTACGTAATTGAACATAATGATTAGTCATGTGCATGCATAGTATGTTCACCGGCCACTTTTTTTTTTAGGTACAGCAATGAGTTCAAATGCAAACGATGAATCCAAATAGTCTATCTTTACAAGAATCATTTTTCATGTAGTGATAGGTTTATTATGATTATCGATGGGTGGGTTCAACTGCATCATACTGAGAGCTGTTCCTAATTTTCTGACCTCCACTGTAAAAGGAACCCAAAAGACATCAAATAAGATAAGACACCCTTTATTTATCTATCGAGCTACCTAGCTATCTAGCTATCCATCTATATACTGTATATTAGTAAAGAGAGAGTCTGTTGTTAGAAAAAGTGAAATAATAAGGAATAGAAGTGAAAAAAGACGTTAAGATTACTGTATACTGATAAAAGTAAAAAAATTTAATTAACTTATGTGATTGACTACTTTGTAGCTAAATAAAGGAATCACAATAATACAATTTAAAAAAACAATGAAAACGTAAAAGGTAATGAAACAATGTATTCATTCATATTAGTTTTCATTGATTCAGATTCAGAAAACTTTATTTATCCCCGTGGGGCAATTGGTTTTATTTGATGTACTGGTGGTTAGTCCATCTATAAACTCCAAGAACATTCATAGATACAGTGTTAAATTAATAATTACACACATTTTGAGCCAATTTGTAAATTGTAATATATCTTTTGCTCAGTCGAGGTCCTTCGTGATTGGTGGTCATGATACCATCAAAGAAGAAAGAGCAAACGAAAATTTCAGATGAAAGAGTGAAGGAATACTGAGGAGTGAAAGTGTGAGCTGTACCCAACAGTAGTACTTCATTGAATGCGCATTCTGTTGCTGCTCAGTGTGTCATCCTTGACCACATATAGCAGCATTACAATATTACATTCTAATTAATCATCATGGCTAGTGAGCGTATGCTATTATTTATTCGATGTATATTTTACACTGAAAAGCTTAATTGAATTGAATTGAATACAACTTTATTGTCAAACGTATTAAAAATAGACCATTACAAGTACTCTCATAAGATCTAACGTTCCGACACCGTTCCTGGATACTGATCTATTTAAAGATCAATTGTAGAGTAGCACGTTGCTATTTCAGGCATTTGTTGTGTTGGAAGGCCTGAAAGTGTTTTAATGAGATGAGTTTGTATGTGTGCTAGTACAGCAGTTCCACAGTGCTGCAGGCAGGGTGCACACTCTTCTTGTGTATGTAGTGGTG